>JAEIHY010014184.1:0-75049 GCA_018904565.1 Drosophila tsacasi | reverse complement strand
GCTTCAGAGAGAAATTCAAAATTCCCAACGGTTTGCAAAATATGAGCCTGATAAAATGATCATTTTTCCGAAAAACTTGTCGATACGTTTAAATAAAAGTTGCACGTGTAGGTGAAAAACAGAAAGACACGTATCTCTTATTTTTTTGGTGTACTATCACAGAATATAGTGGACATTGGTTATTTTTCCATCACTTCGAAAAGAACCGCAATTCTTAAATATACCAAATATTAAATACTTATTGCAAGGGTATTTAAACTTCGGCTTGCCGAAGTTAGCTTCCTTTCTTGTTATTGTTTTTATCTGCCAAAGTCAAGGCGAATTCCAGTGCACCATCTAACCCTGGTTATTTTTTTGTGTAGCTTCAACCGAATAGCGCCGCTGGATCTGGAGCATTGGAGCATGATCCCTGTTGCCTGTACCGCCCCAGTTGGTCCGCCCAGGGCGGTGGATCTACAGGTGGTACTGCCTCATCAGCAACGGCATCGTCCGGTGGAGGAAGCACTGGCAGTGGAACGACGAACAGCATCCAGTTGATTAGCAAGGTGCAACAGTGTCCCGGACCCTTGCCGCTTGGCGTTGCTGTGATCGATATGGCCGTCACTCTCTACGGCACCATCTTTCCCAAGGTGGCCAACAAGCACAGGCTGCAGATGCTGGAACACTTCGCGGAGTGCATCCGGCAGGCGAAGAGCAGCCGGCAGGAAGCCATCCAAATGAACATATTTACGGCCTTGCTGTGTGCTCTGAAGAATCTGACGGACAGCAAGACGAGCTTGGGCCAGGAGGATGTGCGTAAAAGTGCCACAGCACTGGTGGTGGCCTCTCTGACTAGCCCCAACTCCACCATTCGCTGTGCAGCTGGCGAAGCTCTGGGCAGGTTGGCCCAAGTGGTGGGAGATTCGCACTTCACCGCCGAGCTGGCCCAAAATAGTTTCGATAAGCTGAAGTCGGCGAGGGATGTGGTCACGAGGACGGGACACTCGCACGCCCTGGGCTGTCTCCATCGCTATGTGGGCGGCATGGGCTCGTCCCAGCATCTGAGCACAAGTGTTTCCATCCTCCTCGCCCTGGGTCAGGACAGTGCCTCGCCGGTGGTCCAGGCTTGGTCGCTCTATGCTTTGGCGCAGATTGCCGATTCCGGCGGTCCGATGTTCCGCGGTTATGTGGAAGCCACGCTGACGCTATGCCTGAAGCTGCTGCTCACTGTTCCCCACGCCCACGTGGATGTGCATCAGTGTGTGGGACGAGTGGTGAATGCTTTGATCACCACAGTAGGACCAGAACTCCAGGGATCAGGCGGAGGAGTGGCCAGCTTGAAGGGATCCTTCCTTTGCTCGGCAGCCCTTCTGCAAGCCCACTCGGATTCCCTTGTGCAAGCGGAGGCCATTGGTTGCCTGCAGCAGTTGCATCTCTTCGCCTGCAAGGCCCTGCAACTGGAGGAGCTGGTGCCGACGCTGGTTGGAATGCTGTCTAGTAACTATTTTATCCTTCGCAAGGCCTCAGTGTCGTGTCTGCGCCAGTTGGCTCATCGGGAAGCCAAAGAAGTGTGTGACTTGGCCTTAACCATTAACGCCGAACAGCTTCCGGACTTGGTAATCACGGAGTACGGACTGCCGGGATTGCTCTTCTCGCTGCTGGACACCGAAACGGATGTCGAGATGCTGAGGAATATTCACGACACGCTGACTTCTATGCTGCAAATGCTGGCCGCGGACAACCTCAGCTCGTGGTTGAGTCTGTGCAAGAATGTGCTGACCGTAGCGGTTGAAGGTGGACTCAATGATGATCCCGCTGGCGGCGATCCGAACAAGGGCAAGGATGCAGGCGGAGCGGAGCAGGAGGAGGAGGACGAGGAGGAGGAGTACGCCGATGATGTGACCGAATACCGTGCGGAGGAGAACACTTCCACCCATCCCGCAGTGCAACCGAGGTGGCCCACTCGTGTCTTTGCCGCTCAGTGTGTGCGACGGATCATCTCCAGCTGTGAGGCTGCTAGCTCCGTGCATTTTGACCTGCTGCAGGCCAAGGAGCAGCAACTGATACGCTCTCGCGGGGATTACCTCATCCTGCACTTAGCCGAGCTCATTCGCATGTCCTTCATGGCCGCCACTTCCGACTCGGATCAGCTTCGATTGGAGGGTCTGCGCACGCTGCAGGAGATCATTGATCGCTTTGCCAACGTTCCCGAGCCCGAGTTTCCCGGTCACTTGCTGCTGGAGCAGTTTCAAGCCCAGGTCGGTGCCGCCTTGCGTCCTGCATTTGCTCCCGACACTCCATCACACGTTACGGCCGCCGCCTGTGAAGTCTGCTCCGCTTGGATTGGCTCCGGAGTGGCTCGCGATATTGGAGACTTGAGGAGGGTCCACCAGCTGCTCGTCAGTTCGCTGAGCAAGCTCTCCACGAAAACCAACAGCACGCAGTTGTATAATGAATCCATGGCCACGCTGGAGAAGCTGAGCATCCTGAAGGCCTGGGCTGAGGTGTACATTGTGGCCATGCTGGGAAATGGCAAGGCTCCCGCCTCGCTACTGAGCCTGCAGTCCCAACAGTCTGGCGGAATTCAGTCGATAACCAGCGGTGTGGAGACCAACGATCAGGATCCATCCTCAGAGAGCCGAGGAGAGAGTCTTCTCGGCTTGGTCCAGCCAGAGCTCCAGAACCTCTCCACCCACTGGCTGAGTGCCATGAAGGATCACGCCCTGCTCCTGCTCCCAGCGGAATTCCAATCCCAGTTGCCGCACGACGGCGGTGCCTTCTACACCACGGACACCATTAACTCCTCGAAGCCCCACTACATGACCAGTTGGCCACCCATCCTCTATGCCTCTGCTCTGTGGCTACGAGACGAGGGCTTCGCCCGTCACCAGGATACTAGGGAAACGACGGCGGAATCGAATAACAACCATATAACCCATGGTTCACTCTCGGCCGATCGCTTCCACATGATTTTCGGCATCTGCATGGAGGCCCTGTGCAGCATGAGGAGCTCGGAAAGACCAAGGAATATCGTAAGCTGCCTGCGATCGCTCCACAGCATTTTCGATTCGGATTGGGCCAGAAGGCAGTTGGTCAAGGATCGAGCCCTAACCATTGAGCTCTGCCACGTTTTACACAGACAGATCCTGACCAGAGACGAGCTGCTCGTGCAACTGCTGTGCATGGAGATCCTGAAGCAGACAATTCGAGCCGCCAAGGAGGACTTGGATAGAAAACGGGATGACAATGCCAATTCAGAGGAAGGGAATGGATCAGAACGAGTTGGGGAAGACGATTCCATGCAGCCCGGCAGCTCCCATGTCTACGCCGTCTTGGAGGTGTGCCTCTGCCTCTTTGTCCGCCAAATACCCAGCATGAATCCCACGAGACAGGGAGCTGGTGGCTCTGGAGGTCTCCAGCTTGACTTTGCCTACGCCAAAATGGCCACCGGGTCATCCTTCTTCTCCGTACTGGGCGATGATAACGGCTTACTGGTGGCCACCGGGCTGCAATGCGTGGAACAACTATTGGATCTGTGCACTCCCAAGGGTGCCTTAGGCATCCTGCCCACCGTCCTCTACATGACCACCAGTATCGTTAAGGAGATAGCAAACAAGTCGGCCATAGATAGCACCATTCTGGCGAATACCAGCGCAGTGAAGGCTGCCCTCCAGTGCCTGCGTTCCGTTTGTGTCCACAAGTGGGCCAAGGTAGAGGAAACATCTGAGGAGTGGCAACAGCTGCTCCAAAGCTCCCTAGCCACAATTGTGGATCTTACGAAAACGGCCGGAGATAATGAGGAGAAGAGGGTCGATGAGGTCACCATGCTGTTGGCCATCGCTGTTTTCATCCTGCACACTCCCGCCGCCGTGGTGTCCACGCCATCGTTGCAATATCCCTGCATCAATCACTTTAGACAGTGCCTGCAGTCGGAGCACCTCTCCGTGAAGCTGCGATGCATCGAAACCACCCGATCAATCTTCGCCGAAGCGGAACTGAAGACAGCCACGCCCTATATCCACGCCCTGGCGCCACGAATCATCGAGTCACTGTATGCCGAGTCTAGCAAGATGCCCACCAGCGAGCTGGAGCTGCAGGTCACCATCGAGAGCATTGTCACCGTGGAGCAGCTGATCGATTTGGCAGAGCCCCAGCACCGTGAGTGTTATTTTCTATATGTTATTAATATATGCACAATATCTTGCTCTTGTCCTTCTCTAGAGTTCGGGGTACTCCTGTGGGTGTTAAATATAAAAATTAAAATGAAAACAATAATTTAGTTAGTAGAATAAAGTGCTAAGAGCTTTACAATTCTGTCAGGTTCTATTTTTACTTTAACCCTTACCTGCATACATTTTTTACGTAGCTTTTTTTCAACAAATATGGTCGGATTGTAGGTTTTCGGGGTTTCTGATTTCGAATCTGATATCAGATTTTGAAAATTCAAGATGCCGATTTTTTTTGGTGAATTAAATAACTTTATTTTTCATTTTTCTTATTGTTTTCTCATATTTGTCTTGTTCTTCTTCGTTTTAAACCTTTTTTTATTATATACCCTATTCTGTTTACAAAATATGTATGTAAAATAGTGGTATACGTTGAATAAGTTAAAGTGGTGGAACAGAGAGAAATCAGTGTCCCCCACTGAAAATCTATGCTTATTTCACTAAACAAGTCCGTCATTTTAGACCCGCCATCTTGAATTTACTTAATCTGATATCAAATTAGAAATATTTATACTAAAAAATAAATATATGGAAAAAAAAGTATACCAACTTTAAACTCAATTCCCAAAGTTCAGTCCGCCATATTGGATCCGCCATCCTGAATTTAAAAAATCTGATATCAGATTCGAAATCAGCGATCCTTAAACCTTTAGACTAATCGATCAAAATCAACTTGAAACACTATAAAAACAATAAAAATCTAGGTGGTTTATCTTATATACCACTATGTAGGAAAGGGTAAAGGGTGTTAGCCTTATCTTCCTCTGAGTGGCATATCCTGCGTCCGACTATTCTTTAAGCTTCTCTTTTTTTTCTGCAGTCCTAAAGTTTCTAATTATAACAAAGACCCAGTTTGAACACGAGTACCCTGAGTTTAGACCTTAGTTAGCTTCAAAGCGGAACGCAATTTCTCTTCCGGCTTTTATAGTTAACACTCTCCCTAATCCAACCCAACATTTGTATGCATAATAGTCTTTGCATTGGCCATTTGGCTTTTCTGTGTCATCCCATTATTGATCTTAAATCTCTTTGGTAGCAGGAAAAAAGTATTTATACGAAACATTACATTACATTAAGAGCTGCACACACACCTTTGAGACAAAAAAACCAATCGTTATTATATATATATTTGCTCTTTTCTCTGTCTTCCCCTTTAATCAACTCACAAAAATCATATACAAAACCACAAATACAATACCAAACAAAAATAAACTGTTAGGAAACATGAACTTGCTACAAGGTAAATAGATAAATAGATTGATCCAACAATGCATATGTTTCATGTTGTCAAAAACAGCACATTTTAAAAGTATAAGACAGTTTTTAATTTCTAATATAAGATTTCAGAAGAATTTGGCATTGGTAGTAGAAGAAAAATGACTATTTTCAACCTTATGTCATGTATTGTGATGTCTAAACTGTCTTGTATTTTTAAACAGTACCGTTTATCGCACTCTCAATGTTTTGAAATGCACCAACAAGCCATAGAATAATGATTATCGAATAGAGATCTAGATAAAGATCGAAAATCACGCTTTAAATGTTGCATGTGTTCGTGATTGTAATATATATAGCTGGGTTTAGCTAGCGGCGTGTACAGAGATGTTCAAGGCCTCCGCTCTTAGAAATTATTCTTATTAATAATTCTTTTCCCCTTTTCGCAGACATACAAATGCTGACGCTGCTGGTGCCCGTGCTCATTGGATTTCTAGCGGAGCCAAGCAAGCTCCGGACTCTGCCCAAGTACCAGAAACAGCTGCACGACCAGGCGTTGCAGTGGCTTTTGAAGATCGGCCCCAAACATCCGCAGGAGTTTAAGGCTTTGATGGGCCAAACACCAGAGCTGCGACAGAAACTGGAAGCGGCCATTCGCAGCCAACAGCAATCTATAAATATCGCCCAAAAAGCGTCGGAGGCGCAGAGAAACCTCCTGGCAAAGCCACAAAAGCCCACGATCAAGTTGAAGACAGATTTCAGTAACTTTCAATAAACCGAAAGCGGAAGGCAGTCGGAATTGCGCCACAAAACGCAAATGCTAACATAAATATGCTTAACAATAAAGAATGTTCCCACGTTATACAATAAGATGTAATTGATCGATTCCTTTGACAATGAATGTTGTTCGGATGTGGAATGTAATCTGTAATCTTTAGAAAATTCTAGGCAGTTTTGCAGGATCTAAATGTACAGCAGACTTCTTAATATTTTAAAAACTATGACTTTTGTTGAACAATTAAATGTTTATAAATACTTGATTCATTTATTTTGTTTCAGCGTATCATAAAAATTAAAAATGTTCTAATTAAAAATATAGAAACACAAACATTTAGAAGGTAAATTTGTTTAAATTATTATCTAAAGATTACTTTTGCTTGCATCAACAACAAACTCGAGCCAACCCGGATGCACTTATTGGTGAGGAACTCATGCTGTCCGGCGTATAATTATGCTAAATATATGTGAAACACAATGAAAGTACCTACAAGTTTATAAATTATTTGTTAGCTATTGTAATGAATTATTATACAACAACGCGATAATATACAGTAAAAAATAATAAAACCTATGAAGCTTATTCCTAGTTATATTCCTATGGACCTATGTAGTCTGGCTCCACCTCCTGCTTGACGGCGGTGCTGCTCATTACCTCGTCCTCGCTGAGCGGTTCCGATTTAAGACAGCTTTTCGACTCCTGCACGACATCGTGTATGGTTAAAGTGCTTCCCAGTTCGATGTAATTCACAGCGGGACGTGGAAGTTTCGTCAAGGCGGTGGGCAGATTGGAGAATAGGTTGGACTCCAGTCGACTGAGCAGAGTCGTTCGGTAGAAGAGAGCCCGCAAGCGACGACGAAAAAGCTGGATAGGTGGTGAGGACTCATCATAGTCGTGCGACTCCGTGTCCGGTTCCGGCTTGATACCTTCACCGGAGAGAATGCAAATGCTGCGGAAACCCATCATTGTGGAGTAGTTGGGTGGCAGGAGAGGGCTCTTCGCATCATTGACTTTGTCATCCGCAAGATTCCTCATCATCTTGTTGTAGCTCTTGATCAGTTCCTTCGGCAAGGCGGTAATTTGTAATGTTAGAGGACGTTTCGGTGGCTTGTAGGCAAGAGCCCTCGCCACATAGGCAAGATTTTGGGAATCTCGCGGTGGCGAAAAGAGAGCCGGCTGTAATATTGCCAGGTTGTAAGCGTATTTCAAGTAGTCGCGGAAGTCCAAGTCGATCTTTGCCATCCTGGCATCAATCTCTGAATGTGTTAACTCGACTTTTGGCCGTTTAGCTCTTGGCTTTCGCAGGCGTGACAACTTTCGCTTTTCGTCGGCAGCGACTAAGGACTTGGGGTCCTTTTGCCATTCCTCCAAACGTTGCGCCCAGTTATCAGCCGTGACCACCGACTCCTTCCTTGACCTTCGACGAGGCAGATCCTCGACTGTTGCCAAGGGATTCTGTTCCAGAAATCGCTTGATGACCAAGAAGCGGGTGCGACAGCTGGTACGCGAATGGTTGCCGAGGAATGTGGCGCAGTTCACCCACTGCGAGGGTCCATGTTCAGTGACGAAGTGCATCAGACGGGTATCGTCCTGCACCGACCAGGAATCGGTCTTGTTGCGCTGCGCCAGCACGTTGTGGTATCGCGTCCGCAGTTGTGCCAAGGATCGGTTCGGGAATAGGGTTCGCGGGAAGCAGTGGAACTTACCATTGTACTCCTCCACGGCGGCAAACAGCATCATGTCCTCTTTAGTGCTGAAGGCTTCTGCAAGGATGCGAAATGTTCAGAAAAAGAAGTGCAAAGAAGACAGGACGAAACGCACCATGACTGATGCTGGGATGCAGCACATAAAAGTAACGACCTATGAGCGTCGACTTGGACCTGCCCGGGAAATACTCGGCCACATTCTGCCAATTGATAATGTTATTCGAAGTGTTTCGCTCAACCTGCATTCGGAGCCGTTCGTTTTCCTCTTCGGTCCAGCGAACGGTAGCCTTCGACTCAACATGATGACGCAGGGCGGTGTGGAAGCGGACGAAGCACTGGTAGTCCGAACGCTGGTCCATCATATCGGCTATAAGCGCCCAATTCTGCATTCGGTTCGCCGTGACCTCCGATATCAGACACTCATCCCCTTCCGGCGTCCAGTCGTCACGTCTGAGATCCGGCCGTAGATAGACACTCCACATGGCTTCGCAACTATAGGGGGAGTGCCGATACTCAACGTCCAGGGTACTAATTTGATTCCAATCGATTCTGAAGCTGCTTTCGGCTGTGGCCAAAAGATTGACCAGTGTTGTAACGTGTCGCTCCACGGGTTTCCGCTTCCGACTGCCGCTGGGCTGTTCAATTATCCTATTGTTGCTGTGATCCAACAACTGTAGAATGTAGGATAAAGTTTTATATAGCTTGCACTATTCAGGGACAAACCGAAAGCCCTACCTGTTGTTTTATGCCCATGATCACGTTCTTCTTATCCTTTAATGTCCATACATGTCGGGAACGCATATCAAAGTCGCTGGGAAACATTTCCGTGTGGCAGCGCCGCTCGTAGTCATCGTTATTCGGACAGCTACGACCGTCCACATCTCGGAAGTAAAGGTTCCCCTTGAAGAGGAAAGTGCCCTTCCGCAGGATCGCCCCGCTAGTGTTGAGTGGCTCCAAGCTACTGTGTGACCGCGACTTCAGGCGACGCACCAGGATCTCCTCATTCCGGGCGTACCGTGCCTTTACAGTTTTCAGAAGTTCCAGGATCTTTTTGCGGACTTGCTTCAGGCGGCGCTGCATTTCTTGGTTTAGCCGAAGGGCGTTGGCACCTCCTGGCTCTGCGGTACTGTGGAGTAGGTCTGAGATCTCGGACAGCACCTGATGGTGGTTGAGCCTTAAATCCACTTCCTCATCCACTTCCATCGCGCAGGAATCGTTTGTTTGTTTTGTTTCTCAAGAATGCAGTTCCGCATTTGGGGTGATGGGTCAAAATGGGCAGCAACTATCGATAACTATCTGGCTGGGAGAAGAACTCAATTTACCCTGTAATTTCTGGGAAATTATTTTCAGTAAATTATACAAATAAATAATACTGAGTAATAAATGTAGTTATGTAAATATATTTAAGAACATTACAAAACCTTGAGTAAGAGTGCGAAAGAAGATTACCTTCACTGAAACCGATAACCTGAAATTGGCGAATCAGCAGCGAACGATATCGGTCTATCGCCTATCGCTGCTGCTCGGGGCAACAACAAAAGAGAACAGAGAGAAAAAAGCGTAGTAGCAGAGTTGGGCAACTTAATTAACAAAATTCGCGGTGAATGCGCTAGCGTAACATGGACGATGTCCCGGTCAAGATAGTGGAGCGCTATAAACCCCCACCTGCCGTCTACCACCTGCCACAGGCGACCCTGAACCGCCTGAAGGAGTTCCGTGAGGACTTCTACACGGATCACCCCGACTACCAGTATGATGGCCAGCTGGAGCGGGCAGTAGTGACTCAGGCCCAACGTTGGCGCCAACTGCGTAGACAGCAGCGTGAGGAGCGCGCCGGGCGCCAGGAGCGCCGCAAGGAGCAAAGCCAACGGGCGCTGGAGGCCAAGCAGAAGGAGATGCTCGGAGCAGTCGATTACCCAAGTACTGACGATTTGTCATCGGACGAGGAGGAGACAGAGGCGGAGGCAGAGCGGGCGGGGAAGACGGAGGAGGGGCTGGAGGAACGGCAACCGCCGCTAACTGAGTCACGCGACTCGCACGAACCAAAGTCAATAGGCGTGTGCAACAACTTCCACAACATTTTGCAGCCCACCATCTTGAGCACGACACCGGTGGCAAGTCCCCAGACGCTGCACAAGCGGAACAGCTCCCTCAACTATGCGGACTTCGAGTACAACATGAACTCCACGCCTTTCGACAACATCGAACTGAAGACTATCAATGATCTGGATATACTCGCCCAGGTGCTGCACCAGACCCAGATGGAGGAGCAACGGGAACTGGGGCAGCAACAGGCGCAGAGGGATGTGTCCGAGCCGCCCAAGCAGGAGATGCCAGCTCCTGTGGAACCAACGATGACGACGCTGGCGGAGACCAAAGCGACGCTCGACAGCGTCAATTTCCAAGTTCACTGTGATGACGATGAGGGCAGGAGCGAGCCCAAGAACATTCCACCCACGCCGCCTCTTTACCCAACGCCCATGTACAGCGCTTCCCCGCAGCAGCAACAGCCGGAGCACTTCCAGGTGGGCCATTACTGAGGGGCGTTTATCCCTAGCTCGTAAATGATTTAACACGAAACTGGTCTTGCCAGCTGGTTTGTTTCTATTTTAAAATCTGTTATTGTTCGTCTAAGTTTTGGAAAAACAAAGGATTTCTAGCTAATATGTATATTTTTTGCGTCGCATTAATTTACGTTAATCAATTATAATAAACAATAAAAAAAAGTGTGTGCGTGTTCTATGGCCCAGTGTCGAGTTTTTATTTATTATTTTGTATGGAATTTTAGTCTGCAAGGAGCTACTTTTAGATTTTAGGTTTAAGAGACTTTTACAAAGTAAATATAAAAAACTGATTTCTAATTGCAGGCTTATCACATGCACGGCTATAATAGTCACCCAACTTTCTACTCTACGCAGCAGCCTCAACTTTACCACCAGCACCAGAACAATTACTATGTCAATGGCTTTGGCACACCACCCAATCACTTGATGTCACCTCCAGCGCCTTCCTCCAGCCTGGCATTGGGCCAAGCAGAGGACGAGGTAGCCACCAAGTCGAGGAGTGTGCCGGACATACTGCGCGAGCTGAAGACGGAACTGCAGCAGGCAGAGAAACGTCGCACCCGCCTGCACAGCCACAATGAGGAGCAGCAACAGCAGCATCCAAAGATTGAGATGGTATCGGTGGCGGCAACGGACAGAAACTCATTCAGGGAGCTGGCTGGACCGGCGCAAAAACTGGCGCATCGCATCAGCACCATGGGCTTCCCCCTGGAGCGGGTGGCCAAGGTTGTTGGCCTGTGTGGCATCGACGATAAGAAGGTGAGATCTCTCAGTTGTTGGGAATTGAACAGTTCAAGTTGAAAAGTCTCCTCCTGCCCACAGATCATCGAACACCTTATACCGCTAGGAGAGCTCATGGACCTGGGCTTTGATGAATCGAAAATCTCAGCGGCGCTTCTCAAGTTCGACAATAATAAGGACAAGGCGCTAGACTATTTAATTAACTAGTTCAATTCCAAGGCAACCTTTTGATATGGTCATCTTTTACCCCCAGCAGTACGCGCGCTACCCCCATTCAAGCAGCTTTTCACTTTGGTGGCTCCTCTAAATGTATTTTTAAATATTATTATAAGTTCTCGTGAGATATTCCCTGCTTATGTTGGGAGTTGAATGCTTCAGAATCCTCAGACGCAGCAGCAGCAGAATAAATATATAAGTCCGTATAGTAAGCACAGTTCAGTTGGTTAGCTGGTCCCAATCCCAGTCCAGGTTGAGGCCCCCTCTTCAGTTCATGCCCAGCATTAGCAAGTTGATGGCGTGCTCCACGTTGCCATCTGCCAAGGTCAGATAGTTGACGTTCTGTGTGTGATTGATGAAGCCCATGGCGGCCATGGTGCGCAATTGCTCGGTAAAGCGATGACGGCGATAGCAGCGCGGCAACACATCGCTGTCGTCTCCCCCATCACCGTCATCGTCATCATCCACAGCGTCGGATTGTGTTGCTGCGGCGGCAGTTGCTCCTCCTCCGGACTCAACCTCCATACTTTCCACCGCTGGTTGCTGTTGCGATAGGGATTGAAACGCCCGGGCCAGCTCATTGCGAAACAGCTCCGAGGAGATGGAACTAGTGCCGCCGGCTCCGGTGCTACTTCCGGCGCCGGTTCCTGGGCCACCCCCGGCTCCCACCAGTGGCGCCGAGGCACTGGTCCTCGGTCTCTCATCGCCGTGCAATGCCTCGTCGGCATTTCGTTGGGCAATACTCGACAGAGAATTGAACGAGGTCACATTAGCCAAGGCATTCGCCAGCTGTTGGCGGCTTATCTGTCGGATGTTGGCCATCTCATCTCGTCGGTTGGCAGCCACAGCTGCTGCCACAGCGGTACTGCTACTTCCGCCGCTGCTACTGCTTCCGGCACCGAGCGAGTTCTCCTCCTCCGATGAAGTTGTGGATTCTGAGGCAGCTTGTTCTTGGACTGCAAGTCGATTAAAGATGTTATTATTTTAAGAATTTCATCCAGGGTCAGAAGATTTTTCATACTTACACTGCGTGGCTGAGCTGTTCCTCGCCAATTCCTTGCGAATGGTGTCCACAATATAGGGCGCTGCTTCACAGATCAGCGGATAGTCGCGGACCAGATTCTGAACAACCTCTGGCTCGTGCAGCATATTGAACAGCACAGAATCCCGGATCAAAGCCTGGGCGCCCAGATTGCGCCTGAATTCCGGATACTCCGCCAGTATCTTCTGCAAGATGTTGAAACGCGAAGTGACGCTAATCTGGAGGTGCGATGTCAGCGAAAACAGCTCCTGGATATGCTTTGTGTTGATTTCGGAGCCCACCGGTGGCACATACGGCGTATACCGTTTGGTCTTCCGAAAGCAATGGATCACGGCATTGGGCTGCAGCGAACGGCTGAGGGTGTCCGCATCCTCCAACACCCTCCCGTGATGGATGATCTCTGCAAGTGCGCAGCAGATGACTTAGCACAATGCGAACAATGGGCGCCGTCGAATCGATGTCACTTTCGTTGGTTCACTCACCCAATTCGTTGGCGTCGAACTCCAGTTGCAATTCCTTGGTCACCAGTGCCTTCAAGTAGGCCACATCCCTGTCCAGATCGATGTTGTGCAGCGGATGCACATCGCTCAGCTTGTTCTTGAGCAGAGCGTACACGGTATGCATGGTGCGATCAAATTTTTATCTTTTGTTTTGTTTTCCACAAGCCCCGGCCACTATCCAGTTATTGTTTTCAATGCAGTGTGACCAGAGATCGAAAACTAGTATTTATCAGAATAAAATAGGTCTCTAGGGCTGGAGAAAACGGGACAAATATTTCAAAACATTTTTGGGGGACAATTTAATCTAAATATTCAGGTTAAATACTTAAAATATTCTTAAACTTCTCCGTATTATTAAATATTTTATTACCCACCATCCAATAACTTAAGTAAATCTAAAAAATTTTTAATGTTGATCGACCAATCATTTTAGAAAGTTGGCCGCTCTTCAAAAATCAACTGAAATGGCAAAAAAAACATATTTTAAAAAGATAATATAGCTGACTATATCATGTCCTCTGACCGTGGGACGCAGACAAGCAAAGGACCCAAGGTGGCAAAAACAAAGGACCCAACCCCACCGTCAACATCTAGAGGCGGGTCTGAAAACAAGGAGGAGAATGCTAAAGAGAAAGAGGAGGAACTTCCAAATGCGGATTCTGTTGCCGACCAAAGAAGGACAACGGTTAATTTGGGATTATCCAGCAAGGAAACGGTGTATAGCTGCCAGTTTGAGGTTTTTGGGATAGTGCAAGGTAGGTAGACCTTTCCTTACGCCTTTTTATTTCTTTTATATGTCTGTATCTCTTGCAGGCGTTTCTTTTCGAATGGTAAGTATATCGTAATTCTTAGTTTTATATACATGTGTACATATAAGCGTGATTCCGACTTATATATACTCTATCTGCAGTACACCTTGCGAAGGGCCGAGAAGCTTGGTATTCGCGGCTGGTGCCAAAATACAAAAATGAACTCGGTAAAGGGCGAGATTGAGGGTCATTATAATCCCTTCGAGGAAATGTTAGTTGCTCCCAGAGCTATTCTTTTAAAAATAATAATTATATTTGTATTACAGGCGCATCTGGCTAAAATACACAGGAAGCCCAACCAGCAGAATCGATAAAGTCATCTTCAGCGATACCATTGAACAGCCGAACTTTACCTTCGAAAACTTTTCAATTTTGCTGGAGTAGTCCATAGTTAAGCTTTTTATCTTTAACACTTCTTAGAAATATAAATTTGTCATAATATTGTATATTATATTTTAATGTCATCAGCATTGAATATTGAGATTGAAGATTGGCTGTTCACGATATTTTAAAAATTAAATTGATAATAATTTCTTAAGTTCCTAATATTATCCATATGAACCCTTTTTTTATGAAAGCTAAAGGTACAGAGTTTTCGACTAAAATGAATAAACTGATAATATATCGAATAATATGACCGTTTGGTTGAATGGTTTAGGGGGCCGGTAATGTGAATTGGGAGGAGATTATTTTATTCACAGTCTAATAGTAGAAGCAACAGGTTCTGTCCAGGCTTCTGTATTTAATCAGTGTTTGTGTCTATTTATAAAAAAAAAACGTGAATTAAAATGGCTGGCAACAAGTTCTTAACTTTCAACAATGGCGAGAAGATGCCGGTGCTTGGCATCGGCACATGGCAGGTAATTAAATATATATATTTTGTGCCACATACATATAACCAAAAATCGTGTAATCACGATTATTGAAATTTGATATTTAATTTGAATGGTACCTATATTATTATTACTAACGAGCGACATCACAACAAATCTGACACGTCATTAAAGAATCTTGAAGATTCCGTTGCAGCCAGCAGAATCTGGTTGTTCTTCGGACCACAAACCGGTTTTCAAAAATAAACAATGAACCTTTATTTATTCCTAATTTACATGACTGGGTTAGTGGGTTTGACTTTCTCTCAGGAGAACATAATAGTTGCAGGTGTTCAATCTGTCTTGCGCCTGTCTCTCACCACAGATATGTACTTGACAAATCTTTAGATTATAGATATTTAAAACCACTAAAACCTCATTATTTCATCACATCACTGCAGGCATCCGATGAGGAAATTGAAACCGCAATTGACGCCGCCCTGGATGCGGGATATCGCCATATAGACACGGCTCCAGTTTACGGCAACGAGCAAGCCATCGGACGCGTCCTGAAGCGATGGCTGGACGCTGGAAAGGTGAAGCGCGAGGAATTGTTTATTGTAACCAAAGTGCCGCCAGTTTGTGAGTAAAATATATACATATAATTTCTAGGTTAAATTTCTTATAACAACAAAAATTAATATTTAAGTTTAAAAGTATTTACATTTCTGTAGAGAAACACATCAATAATGGCATATAAAATATTTTGTACTGATTTCATTATAACTACAATTTTTTTTGAAGATTCTAGAAGCAGCATAACATAAGCAGATAAGATTAGTTCTTTATTTTTCTGAATTATTTTCTTTAACTAAATCTAATGACATATTTTCACACTGATTTCTTATCAATGTGTTGCCATGGTGGAAGTGAGAAAATTTGATTATGATTACTTTCTTTAACAGTTTTAAAAATATTTTTGTTAAATTATTATATGTTCTTAAACACCATAAGTTTATATTTTATATGAATTTAGACTCCGGTCAATCATTTCATAATTCATCCATAGTAGTAATAGAAACAATTAAATCAGATCGTAAAAATATTAATCTTTATGGATTTATTGGTCACAGTGCCGTTTCAAGTGTTATTGTGGGCAATAAAAGAAATTGAAGCTCACATAGTAAATATAATTTGAGTGTTATAATAAAAATCACAAAGAATTAGTTAAGAATTTTAGATTTTGCAGGAAATATACATATACATAAAACCATATATAGTAGGCAGTTTTGGTAAGAGAACATACTAACATGTTTTGAACTTTTTCATTAGCCAATCGCCCCCACGAGGTGGAGCCCACCATCAGAAAGTCACTGGCCGATCTACAGCTGGATTATGTGGATCTTTACTTGGTCCATACCCCTTTTACCATCAACATCAATGAGGATGGAAGCTTTAAACTGGACAAGGATGGCCTGATGGAGGTAGATGTGACCACCAATCATGCCGCCATCTGGGCAGTAATGGAATCACTGGTAGAGAAGGGTCTGACCAAGTCCATTGGCGTGTCGAACTTCAGTAAGGATCAGGTGGCTCGTCTG
This sequence comes from Drosophila tsacasi, assembly GCA_018904565.1. Classification (NCBI taxonomy): domain Eukaryota; kingdom Metazoa; phylum Arthropoda; class Insecta; order Diptera; family Drosophilidae; genus Drosophila; species Drosophila tsacasi. The sequence continues at coordinate 58,860 of JAEIHY010014184.1, read as the reverse complement.
CTGAAGAACTGCAAGATTAGGCCAGCCAACAACCAGATCGAGCACCATGTTTACCTGCAGCAACGTGATCTGGTGGACTTCTGCAAGGCCGAGAACGTGACGGTCACCGCCTACTCCCCGCTGGGGTCCAAAGGCATTGCCAAGTTCAATGCGGGCGCCGGTATTGTCCGGGATATTCCCGACCTGATGGACATACCGGAGGTCAAGGAAATAGCCGCCGCTCATAAGAAAACACCAGCACAGGTGCTGCTCCGCTGGATCATCGACACCGGTGTGTCCGCCATTCCCAAGAGCACGAACCCTGCTCGTCTCAAGCAGAACCTGGATGTCTTTGATTTCGAACTGACCGCAGAGGAGGTCGCCAAGTTGTCCAGCCTGGATAAGAACATACGTGTCTGTGACTTTGCCTTCTTCCACGGGTGAGAAGTTTTGGCTACTTTAAATTCTCGACTTTAATTAGTAATTCTTTCTTGCAGAGTGGAGAGGCATCCGGAGTTTACCTTTAAGAACCAATATACCAACTAAACCAGACGAGAGCATTCGATTATTTCGCGAATTATACTCCTTTTGCAAAAAGAATTTGGAAGAACACTTTTTCGATTAAGTGTTTTATATACTTAAATTATATTGTTATTTTGCACTAAAATACATTTTTCTTCATACTCATTTACCACTCTAAAAACGTAGGAAATTTCAATTATTTACTGGGTTTCTTTGGCATTCAACAGGTGAAAGGTTTTTGTTTTTGTTACAATTTTCAGCTCAACAGGTTTTCCCCCGGTCATCGACTTTTCGTCGTTCATTTTTACTGGTTTTTCCTTAGCATCTGTGCTGTCGTTATTTCGTGATTCGTTGGCGGGGAAGCTGAAAGAAAACTCGTGCATTAAAAAAAGATTTCAAGGCAGACCATTATCAGTTAGTATTGAAATATATTTGCAACACATTTTTTGTAATCTAAGCTTAAACAAATCACAAGGTTTACATTAAGCAATTAGTAGCGAGCGAGAAAGTCGGTACTTTACAGCTTCGAAGTTTTTTTGCAACTACCAACAATTCGAGATACATTTTTTATGTAAATCTATATTATAAAATCGACAACTGAGATATTAACGAGACGGAATCTTGAATACTTCGAAAATTTGGTTAAAAAAAATAATAACAAAAAATACGAATTCAAAAGCCGGTTAAAATTAGTAACTGCGAAGCGATCAACAGGATAGTCGAAGCATTCGCCATCCTAGAACTATAGTACAATTTCTGGGGCCAATCTGAATTTGATTGTCGTGTATTTTGGCCGCACAGCATTTGTTAGTTTCTTCGAGTATTAAAAGGGAAATTCGTATTTGCTGTTCCATGCCAAACTCACGTGGTCCGCGTTTCCTCATCTGTGCTGTTCCTGAAATGCAGGAAGTGCATCTTAATTAATTGGGGAACATGAAATTGGGGGAAATCAACTTGAAGGAAGCTAAAGAAGTCGGATAAACACTCACTTCAATCCTTGAGCCGCACAAAACGGATATAGTCATACTTTGCATGCAAATCAAACAAACATTTTGGAAATAACGTTCTTAAGCCTAGCAGTTACCTGGTTTCTTGATGGCTGCGCATCGCCAAAGTGGCCACCTCGAAGAGGCCAATGAAAAAACAGAGCATCAGTGGTCCAAAAATGGCCCCCTGCCAGCCGATCCAGTACATGCCGCCGGCGATGGCCAGACCATTCAAGTAGGGATGACCACCACTAATAAAGTCATGCAAAAAGAGACAAATTCAAGAAAATAGTTATCCTTATTTTTCTACCAAACACATACCCCTTAAGGTCCGCATATATGGCCGTCTCAAAGGATGACGGCACAAAGAATTGCAGCAGAAATAGTATCAGTCCGGCATAAAAGCGATCTTGAGCTAACCAAAGCTCCAGGAAAGCGGGAACAGCGCACCAATAGCTTCCCAGAAAGGGAGCAGCTGCCAGCATGGCAGCCAGAGCGGACGGCAGGAAAACTATCCGTGCTCCAAAGACCGTATGCACCAACCAGGTGAACAGGCCGGTAAACGTCGAACACTTAAACATTGAGACTAGGACCACCGTAATTGAGTTCTCAAGGGCATCAGCGATCTTGATGCCCGAACTGGAGTACCCCAAATATTTGGTAATCTGCAGCGGAGCGTACTTCTCCTGACTGCTCGAAAGCAAATAGAAAAGCGCCGTAAAGAAGACAATCTAAGAGGATGAAAATAAGGATTTCCTAAAGAAAAATAACTATAAAAGAAGACAGATTAGCTTACCATATCCAAGATAAACTCAATGCACGCCTGTCCGCCGGACAGCAGCAGTGACAGAATTTCGCCCGTCACGCCCATGATCATCGACAGATTGGTGCGTATGATGTGCCACAAGGATTCGGCGACCTCGAGGATTGTCTGCGTGTTGCTCTGCGCCCAGCCGATGATGCCCTGTTTCGCCACTAAAACTAGCTCTTTAAAATGTCCTTGGTTAAATAAACGGCCATTGGTTAGCAGATGCAACACAGAATGAGTTAGAACGTTGACGCAAACGAAGGTTACGGGGTGGATGGATGAAGCGAGCACTAACTCAAGAAAGGCCCAACACCCCTTGCAAACCCCAGAAAACATAACTCAAAAGGTTAATAAATACGGGACAAATGATAAGGAGGAGACACAGATAGTTAGGGTAATGCAAAATACCTGGATTGTCGACGATCTCCCCGAAGGTGCTCTTCAGAGCGTCCGTGGGCACCCTTGGGCCGTAGGAGGTATCCGCCTTGCTAAAATCGATCCAGTACTGAATGAGCCTATCCCAGACATCGAGGATCTGCTCCTTCAGCTTAGTAGCGTGCACCTTGTCCGCGTCCGCCAGCCAGTCGTCGATATATGTCTCGATCTTCCGGCGACCATAATGGTGCGCATTGTCTAGCGCATCATCAATGGACGCCTGCATGTTGGCGGGCAAGATATCAATTAGCTCAGGCCGATCTGTGATCGTCTTGTTAATTAGATCCTTGCCCAGGTAGGCCACCTCGATTGTCTCCGAGTATATGTTCACGCAGAAGAACACGCTTAGAAACACTATGATGAGCAGCATGAGAATGATCATGAGAATGGAAGTGACCGACTCCACAGAGGACTTTAGTGAGTTTCGCACGATCGTATTGATCTTGTAGTTCAGCTCCAGGACACCAGGAAGGCACAGCGGCAGCACGGCAGAATGATGTTCAATCGCCCACAACTGAAGCGAAAACAGATATCTCTAAATGCATTAAGAACTTTGACAATATCAAATACTCACCCGCAGCGCCAGGTATACTTCGTTGATCTTGCTGCAGGCAAACTGCGTGATCCCCGTATAAACGCCCACCGTGTAGATGAGGTGAAGCAAGATGGGAATAGCTGCCAGAATGAACATCCACACATTGCGATACAGGAACGTGCCTAGGCAGGCGTAAAACAACAGTTTAAAGAAGGTATCACTCTGGTGGCCCTCGATCTCGGCTCCGTGCTTCGCATCGAACGTATCCGTGGAGTCGACAGTGTCACTAAGAGAGATGTCTTCTACCTCCGACTGTGGACTAAGTGGGGGCTCGCTTCCTAGCTTCCCACAAATGCTAAAGTTACTCAAGGAGCGCTCGAAATCATTTTTATCGAACAATTTCTGCAGGCGGTCTAGGTAGGATCCAGACTCTTCCCTTGTTTGAAGGTGGTATGCCGTAGATGCAGCGACATAGCCCATGACTAGAAGGAAAACGGGCACCTGGAGTGCGCCCAAGAAGCTGCTCAGATAGCCAGCAATGGCTATCCACATGGACTGGCCAGCGACAACAAAATGAGCACTGTTCTCCGGCTTCCAGAAGAAATGCACGCACGTTAGATAGACCAGCACTAGGGCGATGAGCTGCGGAATTTTATGGTTAATATACAAGAAATTCAAGTATTCATTAAGGATTAATCAGAAAACATACCACATATACGTTGAGGAATCCAATTATCTGGACAAACAGCCCGTGCGAGAAGGTTATCCAGTGCCACAAGGCAAGCAAGAAACCCTTTGGAGCGTATAGCACCAGCAGCTTGATGCACCCAGCCACTCCGCATCCGGCCAGGAGCAGTTGCCAGTGCTCGCAAAGCCATCCTATCAACAGCCGCCCGCAGTGCTCCGTGGCCTCCAACGGCGATAGGCAAATTGAGACCAATACGTTGCAATCTCGCTCCTCCAGGCGCTGGAACCAGCTATTCACGCTCTCCGCCAGCCGCCGCTTGAATGGGAAGAGGACCGCACCCATGAGGAAGGCCCAGAGAAGCGGGCGCACGAAGGGTCCCAGAATGAAGCAGACGGCTACAAAGGCTCCCACGCCGGCGGCGATCAGAAAGTTGTACATGGCGGCACGGAAGCTCTCATGGTTCTGGGAACGCATACGCAGCAGCCGGTTGAGCACGCTGTCGAAGGAGCGATCTCGCCGAATGGGAATCGGTTCTGAGCGGTTCATCTTGGGGGCCCAGAAATACGAGGAACTGCCGGCGGAAGCCAACAAACTACTAAATTAGTGCTTTTATGGCAACCAGCAGAGCAGTTCCATGTCCATGTGGGGGCACGCCCATATGACGAAACTGCTCCACTGATAGAGACTCACTTTGGTGATTTCGGCCGCGATTTGTGAGATCAGCAACAGATGATTCACATGAGGGCGGGAGGAGGGTATCGGGCTGGCGGCGGAGTTGTCAGTTTCCGGAGCTAGAAGTGGTCATCGGAGGCGCAGCAGTTTCCTTGGACCGAGGGGGCGGAGGGGCGGGCACGGGCACACATAAACAAAATATACGCCGTTGCTCGCCAATTACGTCAGGCCAATATGGGTATTGTGCAACACTGCCAGAGAGTCGATAAGCAGTACGGATCCACTAAAAGGGAAATTTTGGTCGTTCCCTTGGCAGTTGAATTGTTTCATGTATTGTCAATTTTGGCACTTCTCTTTTTTGATAGTTAGATTTGTAAAATATTTCACCTTAAAATATTGGTTCAGTTTCTATGGCTGTCGAATTATACGGGGTTTCACTGTATTGTTTTAGTGCACCCGTTGTTCAACACTACTTCAAAACAAAATCCGACGCCATGTCAGGTAAGCGGCATAAGTTTAACATTTATCTTATTTATCAAATTTATTTATTATCTGTGATATTAGACTTAACAGTACAGCAAGTGCTCGACCTGCGCGATATCCTGCAGTCTTTCAACAGCCACAAGGACATCTATATGGACCTCTATCGTAAAATCGTTAAAAAACACTACACAACAGAACTAAACAACTTGGTAGGTTTATCTGACCTACGTTAACTCAAATGTAAGTCCACCTACAAATTATTTTCTAGATCCAAAGCGAATTTAACATTCTGGATACAGAGTTAAACGTTCCCAAAATACCGCCACTCTCGGTTAAGCCGGAAGATTACACACCCATGTTTCAGGTTAGTTTGGTTTAATTTAAGAATCAACATAGGATTAACTAATACTTTGATCAACAGCTCAGCAAATTGGAAGAGGTCTACGAGGCCACCAAAGACAACTTGTCTTGGTTGTAGGACTGTTCCGAACGATCTTTGGTACTATTCAGCCAGTAACCGTGTAGGACCCGATGGATGTGTTGGAGGCACTCGAACGAGGGGGATTGACTCTGGTGAAAATAATTGCTGGTTAAAAAATATATACATAAAGAGTGGAAGGAACTTACATTGAATAATGGTATTACGGGGCGCTTCTTAAATAGACTTCCTTTCGTTCGTAAGATTAACATGTACTTCACATCCAACTGCCAAGAGAAGACATTTTAATTATTATAAACAACCTTTATAGTCCATAAACTATGTATAACTTGTTGCAAAGAAAGACGAAACTGATACATATTAGATTTTTTGTATGATTTAATAATAGAATTGGAAACTGGGTCGCCGATGGGCCACGCGTATGTTATGCATGAATATGTCTTCAGAGATTGAATATATATAAATTCAACTGGTTACTCACATCTTCTATAACTTCGTTAAGCACTATGTCATGGATATGCCCCCGCTGAACGCAGAGCACCGATTGTCTCCCGAATGATCGCACAGTCTCCGTCTGCAAAGCCATGTCCCAGCTGTAAAATAGCCGCTCGATCTGCACCAGGTTCAATGCGGAACGGAGCATTATAATGGCTACCAAAGCCCATGTAACCAGGGGATAAATGATACGGGGCTGCCACAGGCCAATGTTCCGGCTCCAGAAACCGCAAACCCCCACAAAGTAGGCGGTGGCAAGGAACACCAATAGCAGCAACCGTCGGAAATGTCTCCGCAGCTCGGTTCTATGCTGCCGGTTCAACAATTCGATGCGCACCACGTCTCCGCCACAGTGCTTGATGCACAGCTCCAGATCTGCCTCCGCATAGCCGGCATATTTGGCTTTTCGGCTGTAGTATCTGTGGATCGTCATCTCCTTTTGGGCCATGTTATAGTAGGCTCCGTATGTCAATAGCAAGAAAAAAAAGGGTCAAAAACAATGCAATATTGTCTCAAATTCGACTTAATTGTCAAAACCCTTTGGGCCACGAGAAGAAGAAGAATCATAACAAAAGTTTACTTCTTTTTTAAAAGAAAATACCAACAATAAGAAAAGGTATGAGACATTTAGGGGTTTCTATAAAACAGTCACACTTAAGTCGCTCAATTATACGATGTTGGAGTTTGCTTTCATCTTTTACGAAGGAAACCTTTAATATAGGTGAGACGACAAGGGATATACTGAAAAACTATATTTTCGGCAGAATATCCAATAAAGCTGATCAGCGGATGGCCAACAAAACTCGATTTTTAAAAGAACTATCGTGTCACTATCGATGTTTTTGCAGCTCTAGTTCAGATATCGATAGCCAGAGAAAATTCCATGTATTATCGGCAGTGGTGAGAGGTGAGTTTCGTTATTATAGTGGTCAGACACGCTCGAGCGTCGTCCGCGGAAAAAGTGTAAAAATCATAATTATCCGGGAGATTGGTTGTTTTTAGCGCGTGTCAGTAGTAAATATGCGCAAGCGTAAATTGTACGTAAACTAAACGAAAGCGAAGCGAATGCTAGCAGCACCGACAGAAACTAAACAAGGAATTGCAGCGTGAGTGTATAACTTTTCAGTCAGCATTGCCCCCGCGCTCTCTCTCTAGCACTCGCCCGCTCTCCCGCTGTTGGTCTACGGCTACTGCCGTCCTGCTCTCGCCCTCTTGCGGCTTCTGTGTTGTCTGCGTGCGAGTGTTTGAGTGTGTGTGTGGTTTGTCTCACGTACTCCGGCCTTGCGGAATCGGAATAAATCCAGCTGAATTGGGTCCTCGATCTGTATCCGGAACATACCCGGGTTCCGGGTGGGCTCCCCACTAAGTGGTCACTTGGCTACTCCGCTTTTATCGCACTTTATGCAACAACGCAAAGTCAAAAACGTTGAGTTGGATTTCTCCGCTCTTTGCTGTGTGTAGTGTGTTGGGTTTCTCGCTGCGTGGTGAGTTTGTCGTCTGTTTTCCTTTCCCTGCGTTTTGTGTGCGTTTCAATTAAATGCAAAATCGGCTGCGAATATCGAGGAAATGTGGTATACATAAAAACATTAGTAAGCAAACATCAAAACAAATTCGGATTACAACAACATTGGCTGTCTTGTATGTTAGTGGGATGTGCATGGTGTGTGGGGATTCGACGGCATTTTTCTTTACCACACGCCTCCCCTCAATACGATGCAATTTTTGCGATTCTGTTTTGTGCCTGCTATTCGCAATAATTTTATTGAATGAACCGCAAAAGAGACGACCGAAAAAGCGATGTACTTGCTGGACTGTGGTTGTGTGAGTGTGTGTGACTGTGCCGTGCCAGTGTGAGCGTTGTGTGTGTATCGCGTATGAAAATACATCAACTGTTGAAAATCAAACGAACAAAAAAAGGAAATTTGCTGACACTGCAATCGCTTTGGAGAGTGTTTATAATTGTGAAATGGTCGAATTGCCAATCGTCTCGTCACTCCCCAATGCCACCCCAAAACGGTGCATACATGCACACGCACACACGCCTGCGGACTTTTGCGCGTGGATGGATGTGTGTCTGTGTATGCGAGCGCGCGTATTCTGCACACATTGTCATGCATGCAAAAACAAGATACGACGCGTTCGTAATCGTCAGACTCCTGCAACTCTTGTCGCCCCTTCTTCTCCCTCATGACCCTTTACTGCCAATCGGGAGCGAGGAAAGAAGTCGAAAAGCACAAGAAAAACGGACCAGCAGCAGGCACAGGTCCAATTTAGACTGCTTTTCCCCAACCGAATCTCATACTTTTATTTACCCCACCTCAAACCCTTTCGGTCACTCCTTTTTTAACGGTTTTATTGACACTTGCAGTGTTCCTGTGGGGAAAAGGCAAGAAAGCAGGACATCAGAACTCGTTGTGCTCAAAATTAAAGCTTTATTAGTACAAACCACTTAACTTATTGTTACTTATTTTTTTTATTATGGAAATTTATTAAGGAAATTCCTCTTGTATTGACCATTTTTTTCAACTTCATCTTAACCCGAGATTTTCAAGTTTTTGAATATATTAGAACGCGCTTTAAGCGTAAGGTTTCCTTTAACATAATATAATAGTTTATTTACATGTGTACGTTTTCGATTTCATATAATACAGAGGTATTATTATTAAGTTTAACTGTTTTGAGTAAAATTGTATCTCTCACTCTCCGTTCATCTTATAAAAAACTTCTGATTTCCGGATGAAATACCTGTTCAGCGTGTATCAATGACTTGACTCTAGGCACATTTTTCATTTCATTGCGATATTTGTACTATTTGCAGTCATTCTGGGCCTGCCTGCTATTATTAATAAACATTAATAATAACCGAAATCTCTGGCATTCGCGTGTTTTTCGCAGCTGATTGCGTAAACCGCTCTCGCCGTTTGTTTTGAATTGCTACTTTTGTTTTGGTATACGATTCTCGGGTCTACGAGTGTGAATTCTCCAACTCTCTCTGCCTCTCTTTCCGTCTAGGTTCTCTAGAGGCGTTATCAGTACGGGATTGGCCTATGGCGCTTCACTGGAACTTGTATAGTATTTCGTTTCGATTCGTATCTGGGATCGCAATCACTGTGCAAATAAATCCCAGCGCACACATCTCTTCCACATTTGCAGCCTTGGTGGTGCGAGGAAATTGGGTGGTGGTGCTGGCCTTTCGGTGTCGATCTGTGGTGACGTAAATATTTGCGGTGAATAGCCAACTTTGATGTTGATGTGGGTCTCTCTGCAACGATGACGTATGCCATTCGATTTCCTGCGTTCTGTTTACTCAGGCATTATTTTACACTTATTCCATTGACTGTCGCCTCGCCAGAAAAGATACAGTGAAGCTTTGATAAGTCGAACTTTTTCTTAAAGAAATTTTAGTACTTAGCATCCATGGTTAGTTTTGACTTTTGTCTTTGGTATTGTTTCAAAAATTATGAATATTTCTTTAAAATCTTTCTTTAGACTAACACAGTTGCAGGAGATGGCTCTTTATTTATTTAACATCAGCTAGTTCGACTTATGTTGGCTTGACTATAACTTGCTACTTCCCACTCTCCACACTCACTCTCCCGCTCTCAGTCAGGTCTTCCATTCTCAGGTCTCCGGCACTCTCTCGCCTATTTGTTTTCTACGCGCGCGTGTTTGCACTCTTGGCTATGTAGCTGGCCGTGGGGCGAAAGCGGAGCGATAGTAGTTGCTCATGCAAGCACACACACAGGCAGACTATGGCAGGCCTAGATCTAATGGAAAACGTTTAATGTTTGTAAACAGACCGGCCCAAGCTAAATAATTTTTGGCATTTCGCATCTTACTACGAATTTGTGGTGTTCTCTCACAGTTTCTTCTCTCTCTCAATCTCTCTTTCTCTACAAATATGTATGTGGCTTTCACATCTTCCTTTATTGAATTAAGTCCTCAGCCTCCCATGTAGATGCAGTAAAAGATAAAATATCTGTTGAGAATCCTTAAGATTTTAAAGTCGAATTTATTCACAGCCTACCTTGATTGTTATAATTTTAAGAAATCATTTTAATGTCATAAAATATTATCTTCAACGCTTATATTTGGTTAAAACAAAGGTAGCTTGGCTTAAAAAGTCAGTCCTTGATAGGTGTTGGAACAAAATTGAACCTATATCAAAAACGTTTTTCACTTTGCAGTGCAGTATTGTCGTGACCCTACCCGACGCTGGTGTAGCAGCCTAACATGGATGTCGAGCGTGTCAAGCATAGAGATTAGCCGAATCCTTTGAATTGTAAATTCAAGACCCTAATTTAAAGTAGCCAAGTAGCATAGACGTCTAGCTTATAGCACAAAAGCCTAGAGCATCGGTTACAAGCCGTAAATTCCAAATTCCAGTCCGGATTCAAACCAAATCGTTTTGAAGGACACCAGCGAGAGCATCCACTGCGGTAACCTAAGGACACAATCACCATGACGACCGACACCCGCCGTCGCGTCAAATTATACGCGTTGAATGCGGAGCGTCAGTGGGATGACCGTGGCACCGGCCACGTCTCGTCTACGTATGTGGATAGGTTAAAAGGTGAGTTCAAAATGAGTTTAGTAAGCATTCAATGTAGGTCTAAACTCCCAAATCCCACTTGAAGGCATCTCTCTCTTGGTTCGCGCCGAATCCGATGGATCTCTGCTTTTGGAGAGCAAGATTCAACCGGACACCGCCTACCAGAAGCAACAGGACACATTGATCGTCTGGTCCGAGGGCGACAACTTCGATTTGGCCCTGAGTTTTCAGGAGAAGGCTGGTTGTGACGAGATATGGGAAAAGATATGCCAGGTAAGTCTTGTTCCCGTGGCTGTAGTGTGTTATGGAGGACACATTGCTTTCAGTTTTAGTTTAATTGTCAAATAATCACTATTAACAGGTGCAAGGCAAGGATCCTTCGGTTGAGATCACACAGGATATTGTGGAGGAGTCGGAGGATGAGCGATTCGAGGACATGTCGGATACGGCGCCTCCAATAGAGCTACCTCCTTGCGAACTCTCCCGGCTTGAGGACATTTCAGAGACGATACAGAGTTGTCTCTCCACGCCGCTGCGCAAGGAGAAGCTATCAATGGCTCTAGAATCGGAAAGCTACATAAAAAAGCTGCTGAATCTGTTCCACGTCTGCGAGGACCTGGATAACACCGAAGGTCTGCACCACCTGTTTGAGATCTTCAAGAACATCTTCTTGCTGAACAAGAACGCCCTGTTCGAGATTATGTTCGCGGACGACACCATCTTCGATGTGGTTGGGTGTTTGGAGTACGATCCCAGTGTGGCTCAGCCGAAGAAGCATCGGCAGTATCTGAAGCAGTTGGCCAAGTTCCGTGAGGCGGTACCAATTAAGAACCAGGACCTGCTGGCCAAGATCCACCAGACGTTCCGGGTCCAGTACATCCAGGATATTATCCTGCCCACGCCATCGGTTTTTGTCGAAGACAACATGCTGAACACTCTGTCCAGCTTCATCTTCTTCAATAAGGTCGAGATCGTTACAATGATCCAGGATGACGAGCGCTTTTTGCTTGATGTGTTTGCTGTGCTCACGGATCCGGCAACTGGAGATACGAAGCGTCGCGACACAGTTCTCTTCCTGAAGGAGTTTTGCAACTTTGCCCAAAACCTTCAACCGCAAGGCAAGGACTCGTTCTACAAGACGCTCACCTGCCTGGGCATCCTGCAGGCACTTGAGCTCACGCTCGTGATGAATGACAAGAAGACCAAGTCCGCCTCCATTGACATTCTCACTGCTATAGTGGAGTTCTCGCCGCTGGTGGTGCGCAACTATACGCTGAACCAGGCCAACAGGCCAGAGGGGGTAAGTCCATTATCAAAATTAAAGAGTTTATAAATTATTCTTGTTATTTGTACTGTCGCAGGAGCGCATGTTGTTGAACATTGCAATCGAACAAATGCTAAATGACTCTGAGCCGGAGCTGGGCATTGCGGTGCAGCTTATGGGCATTGTTAAAATCTTATTGGAGCCGGAAAACATGCTAACCGAGAAGGGGGACTTTCTTAATTTCTTTTACAAATACAGTGTTCAGACGTTAGTGGGTAAGTGTCGGAGCATTTCGGCTTTAGAAGTTCCCACTGACAATAACTGATGGTTATTTGCAGCTCCATTGATGCTTAATACAAGCGGTGACCGTCCGCAGAATGAGGACTATCAGACAGCCCAGTTACTGGGCATCGTTCTGGATATTTTGTCGTTTTGCGTGGAGCATCATAGCTACCACATCAAGAACTTTTTGTTGCAAAAGGATCTCCTCAAGCGAATTCTGGTGCTAATGAAGAGCACACACACGTTCCTTGTACTCGGCGCTTTGCGACTGCTGCGCAAGATAATTGCACTGAAAGATGAGTTCTACAATAGGTGAGAGCGAGATTTTTGTTAAGTGGTAACTCTGGTGTGTAACTCGTTTACTCTGCAGGCACATTGTAAAGTGCAATCTGTTTGCGCCAGTGGTGGATGCTTTTATTCGCAACAACGGTCGGTATAATCTGCTGGAGTCGGCCATTTTGGAGCTGTTTGAGTTTATAAAACTCGAGGATATCCGCACCCTGTGCGTCTACTTTGTGGAGAACTTCAGCAAGATATTTGATGAAATCGAATATGTGCAGACATTCAAGTACTTGAAGAACCGTTACGACCAGTACCAGGATCGGCTCAAGGACCGCGACAAGATGGAAAACCGAACGGATGGGTAAGTGAGAGCATACTTTCCGCCTTGTGCTACGCCAAACACAATGTGAAAATGCCGTGGGTATTATGTTATTATTATTATTAAAGTGGCCTGCCCATCATCCGTAGCGGTGGCCGGTTTCGTCGGGACCAGCGCCAAATGGAGGAAGAGGAGGAGATGTGGTTCAACGAAGAAGACGATTTCACTGAGGAAATCGATACGTACAGCAATGTCATCAAATGTGAGTACATTGTGCCACCTCCATCTTTTCTGAGAGCTGGGTAGGATTCTAGTGTTAATATCTTACAGCCGTCAGCGAAAAGAATGGCCCGCAATCGCAAAATCACCAGAAATCGTCTCCACCGCACAGTACATCACCGCACAGCGGCGGACTGCTGGGCAACCTGAACGCCACCGCGACATCGACTGCCACATCCTCCGCATCGTCGGGCGCCCCGGTGGCCAGCGGCAGCAGTAGCCCCGAGGCGGCCAGCATGGTCGATGAGCAGACCCAGGCTGCGGTTCATTTGGCCGCCGCTGCCAACATCGCACTGCAACACCACCAGCAACAACAACAACAGCACCCATTCCAGCAACAAACACAGCCCGAAATTGCAGAACTGCAACAGCAGTTAAGCAGCAGCGTGGAGGCGCAGGAGAACCAGGAGTTGGAACTATCCCAGTCAGCAGCCGCTGCCAACAATACTTCGCTCGCTTCGACATCCTCACCATTAGAGGCGTCCACGTCCTCATCGTCCTCGTCATCGGCGTCATCTTCCTCGTCCTCGTCATCGTCCTCACCACCAGGCAGCTCGTCGGCTGGCGCATCTCTTTGCGATTCTGCGACGGTGGCTGCCGTGGCAGCTTCACAGTTTCTCACCACCATTGCGACTGCGATGGCGGCATCTGTGACTGCGGCGACCTCGGCCACGACCAGCAGCAGCAGTTCACCCAACCTTTCGCCAGCTCCGGCTGTTGCCAGTCCGGATATCGAGAGCGGCGATGCCCAGTTGCCTCCCAGCGATGACCTCATTAGCTGCCCGGCCACAGGAGGCGAACAGGAGCAGGATGCGAGCAGCAGCTCGGAAAGCGCCAGCAGTGAAGCGGACAAGGCGACGGCTAAAAAGGTGTGTGGTGAAAGCTTTAAGACAATTTTTAACTGACAAAATTTGATTTATAATTATTTACTATTTACTTCGCTCCCACACAGGGCCTGGTGGACTACGAAAGCGATTCGGGCGAGGATGACTACGAAGAGGACGACGACGAGGGGCCACAAGCACAAAAGCGCGCGCGTCTGGCATAGTTGACAGATGTTGTTGAGCACAGCAGCAGCAGCAGCGACGGCATCAATTATAAATTAGTACACACAACATAACAGAACACAACAAACACACATACACATACGGAAAACACAAGACGGACATCAGGAGATCCATACACCCACGAACGTTAGGATTGCGGCAGCAACACACAGACATCGGCAGGAGGCAGCAGATGGTAGCAGAGAGCACAGCAGTCACAGCGGTACGATGTAAGATCGAACAAGAAAAACAAACAAACATACAACTAAATTTTAGCATAAAATTTTATTTAAAAGAGGAGGCGAAAGCAAAAACAAAACATCTAAAGTAAACAAGAAATTATAAAATCTTACTTTACTAAATTAAACAACTACAACATATAAATATATATATATACCACATATATATATATATATTTATATATATATATATTCGAAAATATATATGCATATGAAAGGAACACAGAGATCACTACAACACTGATCGGCAGCATCCACGGGCAGAGATGCTGGTCGAGAGAGTTGGCAAAGCAAACATTAACGAATCGAAACCAAAACAAAATGTATTTAGGATTTAAGTCGGAAAACACGTATACCGCGGAGGAAGACGATCTTGAGGAGGCCGTGGAGAACCCGTCGGGTGGTGTGCAGGACATTTGTATACAGTCAGAAGCATCATCCAGTTAACAGGTCCTGTCAAGTCGGCGCTGGGCTGGTCAACGAAAATGTTGCGTGGAAGGGTAAAGGAGAAAATCACTTTATTTGTGCAATATTTCGTTGTAGGTATTTTAAAGACAATTGCAATTCTAAACTAATATTAGTTTTAATATCTAGACTTAAAAAATCCTCAATTACTTAATCAAACAGGTTTACAGCGTTGCCTTCAAGTTCTTACCCCTTAATAGTTCCACGAGGAGTGTGTTTCTTGTAAACAGCGCTGTAGGATTTCGCAAACAACGTAAATAATTGTAATTAATATTTTTTTTTTTCAAATTGGCAACCTATTTCCTTTAAGGTTCACTGTACACAATCCTGTTGCAATTGTTTTTTAAATACCAAGCACAGCTCCAGGCCGCCGACTTGACAAATTTTGTTAGTCTCTCTGAATTAGTCGCGGATATCACTGAACCTTGTATATAATTTAGTCAGTCTTTATGCTCCCATCAAGTAACTGCCCTAGCACCACCCCTGACGTTTTACACTTAGAACAGACAATTGGACAGCCGACAAAGTTAATTTGGGGTCGAGGATGTATTGGTTTAACTAACTGTGCGAGTTCCTTCGGGGGAATCTTTTAGGACAGAGCAACGCGTTGACAGACTGTGTTTACAATTATAAACAATCGTTGGCGCTACCTTTGCATTATAAAACACACCAAGCCACATAAACATCAATAAATAACTCTAATTATAATGATAACAAATAGAGTGTAATGTTAAACTGAAGCAGCGGGGCAAACGAACATAAGCAAAGCAAATAACAAACAATAGAGTAAAGTAAAATAATAGTCTTCATACGGTTTTCCATTGTAAGTTCTTTTCTCACACACACATAACTAATTATAATATATAATTTTAAATAAACGAACGAATGTAGTTGGGTTCACTAAGAACCACACACGCACACTCGCCCACATACGCTCGCTGAGCCACACACACAACGAGGAGACATCTGCCACAACCACCACAAGTGACGCAGGCGACGTAATAAAGTTATTTGTTAATAATCGTACTTTGCCATGTGCGTATGCGTATCGCTGTACTACATTTATTTATTTTAGTGTTTAAAAGAAGTGTGCGAAATAAGCAAGAGCCTGCCTCCTCTCTCACTGCTAACGGTTTCCCCAAGATCCTTTCCCGTTACTCCCGGCCTCCTTCCTCGTCAAGACCACGCCACATACAAATTAGATGCGGAAAACATACATATATCCTTCCAAGTTGTTGTTTTTGTTTGTTTGATTGAGCAACAACAACGCAGAGTGCATAAAAGAGAGAAGAAGAGGGAAGCATAAGCGAAAACAAGATGAGAACACAAGAGAAAACGGTAACTAAAGTAAAAGTAAAGGCGACAACACACTATATAGTTTATACATAGTATTTATATGAATCGTGTATTGTATATGATAATATGCTGTCTAATCCCCTAATCCTAACACACAAACACACAACATACCCATTACATCTATAATTTGAATATTTTATTTAGTTGTTTAAACATCCGTGCGTAAAGAGCGATCTATATATATATAACTCTATATATTATGATTATGAGTAAATTAAATAATAGTTTTTAATAGTTTTTAAACAGAAACAGAATGGCTAAGCGCTCTCCAAAGTCTTTTTTATTTCGTATCGGGTGGTTTTTCAGTGTCATGGCAACCACCGATTCAAGGACCAAACAAATGATTCCAGCTAAATGGTTGGCCAGAGTTCCTGGTTAGTTAGTCACTCCCATGACCAGAAACTGGACGAGAAAATGTCTGCGGAAGACTCTTGGGTGTTTGATTCGTTGGTGTGCTTCCTGCACGGACCCATTTGGAATGCTCCTCTCCAGACATTCATCGAGCAGAAATCCCTAGGTGAGCAATGACCACGTCAGCCATCCATGCAGCGGGTGTAACCTCCGGCCGTTGTGCCGTGCTCCTTCAGTCTTCGATCCCAACCAGCAGCTGGATGAGAACAACCCCGATATACTGCAGATCCACGAGGAGTACAAGAATCTGGTTGATTACATGCTGGGCAGCTTCATGGAGGAAATGCATATATCGCCGGAGCAATTCGAAATGGCCTGTCTCGAGGGCCGTCAGCAGGGGGGTCAGGGTCAGGGCGAGAATCCCTTTCAGTTCCACCAGGTGCTGTTCCAGCAGGTAAGTGGATGAGCAAGGAGCTTTATGTGCACCGGAGTCCTTGAGATCCCTGCGATTTTCGTAGATATGGGCTGCCAACGATTTGAAGATATTTATACGCATGATGACGCAACGCAATGTGGAGCTTCAGCTGCAGGCTCTTGATCTAATCGAGAAAAATCAATTGGCCTTAAGTGCCGGCGTCGGGGAGGGCGGCGATGATGACCACAGTGCGGAGGTGGGCTCTGATCAGGGGTGAGTATAGATTTGTTGTATTCTAGTTATTGTTTCCCGCTTTCAAACAGTTAAAACTATTGCATAACATCCTCTTTAATTTTTGTAAACCTGTCAAATCCAATAGGGATACCGCCTCGGAGGTGGAGCAGTTAATAGCCAAGACCGTCGCCGATGAACTCGAAAGTCCAGAAGCTGCCCTCACTCCAGAGCATGATCCCAGCCTGGATTCGGTCAACGATAAGTTCCAGCGCCTGAACTTGTTCTTCGAGCAGGAGGACCAAGTGGATCCCAGCGACGTGGTGTCGCGACAAGAGTACCTGCGCCGACAGCGCGACAAGATAGTGGAGATTAAGAAGCAAACGCGTGCCAAGCAGCTGCAGGAGACAATGGCCCGGGGTACGCCGCACGCTCCCGAGGGAGCACGTCCCAGCTCCGCTTTGGTGGCCCAGCAGCTGTTGGAGAATGGCGGACAAACCAGGGAGCTCTCGATGCCTGCTCCTCTGGAAAGCGAAGAGAACGCTGCCCTCCAATTGAGACGCAACCTGGCCAAGCGCCTGCGCAGCGAAGTTGTGGAGCAGAAGTGAGCGTTGGTCTTAGTACAGTTTATTACAGATTCTCAGCCAGATATATATAAAGGGTGTGTGTTGCTGACTAGTTCAGTTGCTGGATAAGGTACAGGGTGTGTCTTACGTTCTAAGATAACATGCTCGTAGGTCTCACTCGCCCATGTCCACACCTAGCCTATCCCGTACTCTGAGGTGGGCCAAGTGTGGGCGTGGTCGAGCGAAACTGTAAGAGATTTCGGTAAGGCTTTCCGAAAAAATAAACAAATATTGCTGCTAGTGAAAAGTGTTGCTTGAAAATGTGTAAAATGTAATCTGCTTTGGCTGCTGCTGGTCTTCTACGTGGGTATGCGATCTCGCAAATATGACATGATGGCTTCGGTACCTTTCATCAGTATTTGATGGCGGGGCTGCCGGAACGGATTTCCTACCAGTTCCAAATGACTGAAAAAAGGATATGTCGAGAGAATTGCAAATTCGTACATTGATCGCAAAGGATAGGCGTCATATAAAAGCTCTGATTATATTTGAAGCTTACGTTATTTTGGTTAAATTCCCCAATGTGGGCGGAATTTGGTCAATATCGTTGTTGCGCAAGTCCAGCGTGCTCAAGCGCGGCATGCTCTTCAATCCGGACACATTCAACATCTTGATGTGATTCTCACTGGCAATGAAAACCTCCAGACCTTGCAGCTCGAACACACCATTGGGAATGAACTCAAAACTGATCCAAAAATATATTACGAGTTACGCTCATAGCCAGTGGATCAATACTCACCGATTATTAGCAATGTTTAGCTCTCGTAGAGTGTTAAGGACACCGAATTCCACGGGCAGGTCACTCAACAGATTGTTGGACAGATTCAGGAACGTAATGCGCGTGAACTGCGATATAAATTGTGGCACATAACCGATGAGATTGTGGGAAAGCACCAGTTCTGTGACCAAATCTTGCATGTGCTGCAAACTAGAAAGTATATATTTGCGGATCAATGTACTTCTAAATATCCTGCTCAGGGGGAACCTACCCACTCGGCAAGGTGCTCAGATGATTGCGCGCAAAGTCAACCACATGCACACCCTCATTTTTGGCAATTTGAAAAACCTGTTCGGGAACCTCAGTTAGTTCCTCCAAGTTGACAGCTAACGTACGTGTATGACGTAGTTTGTACCTGTGGGATAGAAGATATTCAAGGATTGAGCAATGGGGTCAAGAGTAAGAATAAGAATTAGAGCAACAATATGGCTGTGGATCATGGAACTTGGTGATACACTACACCCAACGTGGATGCACAGCCTGTTCGTAGGTGAACTGCTGCTGGAACTGCTGCTGCTGGTACATGACCCCATTCGAATAAAGACACTTCTGACTTTGCTGATGCTGCACATGAGGAAGAGTTTGAAATCCCTGCCGCTCGTATAAGTGTCCCTGGGTTTGTCGATCATACTCCTGGCAATGCCTTAACGCTACCCGTCCCTGTTGCTGATGGTATAGACATGGACACTGATATTGATATTGGAACTGTTGTTGCTGCTGCTGATAGCTGTTGCTGCGGCGTTAGATCTGGACTTGCAGAATGCTCCAAAAACTATGTACATACCTATCCGGATAGTTGCTGGGTAGTAGTTCGTCATCGTTGGATTGTCCGCCACTCAGACGGGTAACACTGATGCCAGCTCCTGCAGTGGGGCCCGCATTATCGGAACCATCTTCCTTTGCCTTGGCCAGGGCTCGCTCATGTAGAGTCTTTAAAATCCGTGTGGTTCCGCACTGTATGATGTCGCGTCGGATCGTCTTTATGGGATTGCCATCAACCTGCAGGCTGATTAGGTGAGCCAGCGAGGACAAGGTGACGGGCAGCATGCTAATCGTGTTGTTGGATACATCCAAACGATTTAGGTTGCGTAACAGGCAGAGCTCATCGGGCAGCTCGGTGATCTTGTTGTCCCGCAGATCGAGGATCTTTAAATGTGGCAAGTTGCTGCACATGGCCTTCGGTACTGTCTGGAAGGTGGTATCCAGATTAACACTATAGCTGCTAAATATTTAACTTTTAATCACCATTATAAAATTATTGCTGACATGCAGCTCGTTCAAGGCCTCGTTGCCCTCGAAATTCGGCAGCTCTAAAATGTCATTGTGCTGCAGATAAAGACACTCCAGCTTCCTTAGCAACCCCATGTCCTCTGGTAAGCAGGTCAGATCGTTTTGCATTAAATCCAGCTTTTGCAATGCTAAACAAAAATGGTTTGGACTTAGAAAGTTTTTATATGGAAACTAAGCCAACACTTACATCGCATATTAACAAGATCGGGCGGCAGCTCCTTGATGTGGTTATAGGGCAACAGGAGTGCGGTTAGACGTACCAGAAACCCAATGCCGCCGGGCAGAGATTGGATATTATTATGCCCGGCATCCTTTTATTGTTACATTTCGGTTAGCAAGCAGTTTGGTTAAAGGGAATTAATATGTATATACTTAAAGGCCACAACCAATTAGAAAAGATTGATAATTTAATTATATGCACTCGTATATGAAATTGTGTCAACATAATATTAAGCTAAAACAATTAATCCTCCCTGTAAAACTTACCAACAACTCGAGCATATGCAGGTCACTAATATCCGGGTCAAGTTCGTTGAACTGGTTGTAGGAGATGTTGAGATGCCTCAGTTCCGGCAAACTGTAGGTCTCACGGGGCAGCTGCCTGAGCTTATTGTGGCTCACATTCAGGCGCATGAGTTTCTCCAGCTTGCCGATCTCTGGAGGCAGTTCTACCAAAGCATTGTCGTGCAACTAATAGCAATAAAGTGTATTTGTTTTAAACCTCTTGATTTAAGATTCACCCTTACTGTAAGCACGGTCAGCGACTGCTGCAGGTTCGCGATCTTGGGCGATATGTGCGTCAGAGTATTAGAGCTCAGGTCCAAATTGGTCAATGGAACTTGGTTCCACCATGCATCCTCCTCCTTGATGGTCAGCTGTTCCAGGTTCACGGCCTTGCTATCCGCATCCGCCTCGTTGATGTCATACAGACGCTCGGGCACTGCAACGAAAAGGGACATAGGATCAATTAGAGAGCGCTTGTCCTGCGGCATTCACTACACTACAGGCTTCTGTCTTGGGCTGTGGCTGCTCGGTATCATCCAGATCCAGCTCCAGCTCATCGTCCGGATCCTCGCTCTCCAGCTCATCTGCCGAGGAGGCCATCTGAAATTCGCGGATCTGGTAGTAGCGTCTCCTTCGCGGATAGGGACCGCACATGCAGAACGAGGTGAGCTGCTTCCTGGAGGACGCAATCTTGACTGGTCGGGGCGATGCGACAGCGACCAGCTCACGGAGCGGACTGAACCGAACGATGACTTGGTCTGAGGACGCACCCCGTGGAGCGGCACCTTTATGGATCGTCTCGAGGCGCGGATGCTGGCCAATGAAGCGGCAAATATGTTCCATGCCTTTTTCGGCCGGGCGCCAAGGTCAAGTTCGAGATCGCAATCGCGAGATCGTCGATTGCCGATCGCGTCACATGAACTGGAACCACAAGGCACTGCTGTCGACAAGGCCGAGGGGGTTCCATTGCTCACACTGACAACTCCGTTGATGAGACACTCTTGGCTTGGTCATAGACTTCCAGCGACGCAGCTGCTCCTGTGTCACCACTGAGCAAGCCCCACAATGTAGCTACTCTAATTATCCATGCATTCCCTCAAACTCACCTTTAGCCAATGCCTTGTTTGAGAGATTCAGATGGCCCGACTTTCGCGCCAGCTTCCACAGCTGCTGAGTGAGCACAGAGTCATCCTCGTCCGTGGTTCTTTCGTGGAACACCGGCCGAAAGGAGCTGTTGGGTCTGGGAGAGCGGGTCTTGGTCGTCGTCGGTGTCTGTCGTTGACGCTGAGATGGAGCGCAGCGGGGAATCCTGCTTGAGGAGCCGCCCCTGCCGGCCGCACGCCAGTTCCCGGTCGAATCGCTCATATCGTTGGGACAACCGTAGTGGGTGAAACAAGAGCTAAAGCTGAAGTCGCCGCCGAATGCTGAATGCTGGTCGCATTCCTGGGCCCCAACGAAAGTGCTGAAGTCGGTGTTCGCCTCTTGACAGACGCTTGCGGGGATGACAGGTAAGCAGTGCGTTAGAAAAGTCACCGGAATCGCAGGCAAATTCGGGTTTTGTCAGCTATTTTTTTGTGCGTCGTTGTTTTTTCTGTTTTGTTTACTGTCATTAATCAGCTGGTCGTTGGGTCGTTGGTCGTTACCCAACACTGATATCTTTTATGGTAGCGGTAATTATTTTCAAAAAAGTCGGAACAATGTTTGATTTTTTTTTAAACCGAAAACTTGTATTGTTTTATTACATAATCTATGATTTTTTTTACATTAACCTAGTCCCCCAGCTTTAGAGCTTATGAATAAAACTTAGCAGACCTTAGCAAACTAACCAGGCTACCATATCTTCTGACTGTCACAAATCGGAAAAAGATTACAAAGAATCATATTTTCATTAGGCATTTTTGTATTATATCTGGATTATTGAATTTTACCACAAGCTCCATAAAAATGGATATTGAAAAGTTTTCGACGGTTATTGTTCATTTAAACTTTGTCTGATAGGAGCTATCTTCTCTTTTTATATAAAAATATTAATTTTAATTTTTAAATAATTGGCTTATCTATTATCAATTAAAAAAATATTTTAAACTATAATACATAAAATAAAAAATTAATAAAGTTTAAATCATTTCATATTCAATTATACTCAATTCAATTTCAAGTTAAATTACTTTTTAAATACAACCTTTTTAATTTAATAAACTAATTAAAAAAAGCCCTTGACACAAAGCCATTCTATATCTGTTAACTACCTATTATTAAAATAACTATGTTGATTGCCAATGTCCCATTAAACAAATTAATTAAGTACCTTCAATTAAAGATTTCGTTCAATCCCCAGCTGCAAGCTAATCAAAATTAAAGTCGATTTATAAATGCGGCAATGTTTGAATGCACCTGCTCTTGCCTTACATAATATATGGAATCTAGTTACATACACCATATATGCTATATGCTCAATCGGAATAGGCATAGAACGCTAATTGATTTGATCATGAACTTAAGTCTCTGCTGGGTTTTGAGCCCTGCGTAAGCCACTAGCAGCTTAAAGGCTTGGGCTTAGCACATAAGTCGCTACTTACTTCATCATCTCGTGACCAGTTTTCCCTTCTCCTTTGCCTTTGGGGCTTCTGCGGGAGGTACGGAATACATATACACATGTACATAAGTGTATTACTTTAGAGCAAGGTCAGCCGCAAAAGTCAGTCAGTGGGGTGTATTAGATTTCCCCGACTGACTGGCTGCATCCACCAAGCTGGCTGCCTGCTTCCCCTCTATACGACAACTGGTGTTACTTGGTGGGTGGGTGGCTGGTCGGTTGCCGAAGCGGCAAAAATGCTGAGCCACTTGTCTTCGCGGTGCCCCTTGCAATGGGTCTCCAGTCTGGCAATGGGCTTGGAACAGGGGCCGTCGTCTACCGGCGTAGCTATGTCGGCGACTGTCAATCAAAATTATGAATAACGCTGCCAGCGAACTGCCTAGGGTCAGTTGCTTCCAATTGTCTACCACCCCCCCAAGAACACCCCCATCTAAATCACTGGCTCATGGGCCATCCCCCTCCTATCTAGGCGACGCGGTGAGAACCCCTCGAAGCATTTGCCAGTTCTCATTTGGGTCCCATTGCAAGCGGACGGGCCACGTGGACTTGGATTTGTTTTGCTTGTCGAAGGAGCACCCCGTACTCACTATACTATTCTCGCGATGGCAGCTGGTGTCTTCAAGAGCTTTATGCGCGATTTCTTTGCGGTGTGTTGCAAGAGTGGTTATTGATTAATAACTAAAATTTTTTTTTAATTTGGCTAAAGGTTCCAAAATAAAATATCCAAAGCTTTGGCTGACAGGATTTGAAATGAAACGTTGAGGGTCGTCGTCGCCAGCTAAGTAGAGCTTGGAAATCGCAGAAAAACGTATTAAGAGCTAAATTTTTAGCGGTGAAAACAATAAAATTTGTTAATTTTTGTGACCTACGTTGAGGAACTCAAACTTAACTCCCGAAAAAGTGAACAACTTCCATGTTAAAGATTAAGAATCGGTTGAATTTTAATATATTTTCTGCCAATAACAGAATAGTCATTACATTCGAAATTTACTGTATACAAATCGAGACCCGACGAGGTCCTTGAGAAAGTGGCTTACAGCTGATGAAATATTTGGAATGCGGAGAAGCATGCCAGCCGACTGGATAATCCCTGTTAATCCAAACCAAAAATGTAGCCGACTTGGGCGGCCGTTCGTCTAACCGAGGCTACTGCCAGCGTTAAAACCTAATCCTCCCCCTTTTTGTACCAGGTGAAATACGATGACCAGCAGAGTGATCCCCAATCGGAGAGTATAGATGGCAATGGCCGCCACTATCCCAATTGCTCCTCGGATGTTTGGTTGCGATCCTGTGAGCGTGAGATTGCCGATCCTATCGAGGGCCATGTGAGTGGGCACATACCGCTTTGGATAACCGGCAGTCTCCTTCGAAATGGTCCAGGCAGCTGGAAGGTGGGCGACATGACTTTTGGCCACCTGTTTGACTGCTCCGCGCTGTTGCATCGATTCGCCATTAAGAACGGCCGTGTGACCTACCAGAATCGCTTCGTGGACACGGAAACATTGAGAAAAAATCGCGCTGCCCAGAGGATCGTGGTCACAGAGTTTGGAACGGCGGCTGTTACAGATCCCTGTCACTCCATTTTCGACAGATTTGCAGCCATCTTCCGCCCAGACAGCGGTACGGACAACTCGATGATTTCCATTTATCCTTTTGGGGACCAGTATTACACATTTACCGAGACGCCATTCATGCATCGGTAGGTGGACTCTTTTCGCTCTCAGAGTAGAGAAAATATCTCTAAAGTTCCATTCTATCCAGCATCAATCCCTGCACCCTAGCCACTGAGGCTCGGATCTGCACCACTGATTTTGTGGGAGTAGTTAACCACACTTCGCACCCCCACGTCCTGCCCAGCGGAACCGTCTACAATCTGGGCACTACTATGACTAGATCTGGGCCAGCTTACACGATCCTGTGCTTCCCGTATGGACAACACATGTTTGAGGAAGCCCATGTGGTGGCCACACTGCCCTGCCGCTGGAAACTCCATCCCGGTTACATGCACACCTTCGGATTGACGGAACACTACTTTGTGATCGTGGAGCAGCCGCTCTCCGTATCCCTAACGGAGTATGTCAAGGCCCAGGTTCAAGGACAGAATCTCTCCGCGTGTCTCAAATGGTTCGAGGACAGGCCTACACTGTTCCACCTCATAGACAGAACTTCTGGAAAACTAGTCCAGACTTACGAGTCAGAGGCCTTCTTTTATCTGCACATCATCAACTGCTTCGAACTGGATGGACATGTGGTGGTGGACATTTGCAGCTACAGGAATCCCGAGATGATTAACTGCATGTACCTGGAGGCCATTGTCAATATGCAATCGAATCCTAACTATGCCTCACTCTTCCGGGGACGCCCCTTGAGATTTGTCCTGCCCTTGGGTGTAGTTCCGCCGTTAAGTCCCGGAAAGCGGAACCTAGTAAGGTCCTTCTCTCTGGCAGGTCTGAGTCCTCCTAAGACTACCCGAGTTATGAAGCACTCGGTATCTCAATATGAGGATATTACATTCATGCCCACCAATGGCAGGCAGGAAAGTCCGGCTGAGGAGAGCCCCAAAAGATACGAAAAGTCAGAAGAAAATCCAATAAATCTGGTGACCTTGGAGGGAAGCGAAGCTGAGGCTTATAGGGCCTCCAGTGGTATATTTCTTCGTCCGGAAATGCTCTGCAACTGGGGATGCGAGACGCCCAGGATATACTACGAGCAGTATATGGGAAAGAACTATCGGTACTTTTACGCCATCAGCTCCGATGTGGATGCAGAAAATCCGGGAACTGTAAGTAAACCTCAGGGTTCTCTTTAAATGTAATATGTAAAATACACATCTTTCAAAGCTCATCAAGGTGGATGTGTGGAACAAGACCTGCCTGACGTGGTGCGAGGAAAATGTTTACCCCAGCGAACCCATCTTTGTGCCCGCACCAGAACCGAAATCCGAAGACGATGGCGTCATACTGGCCTCCATGGTGGTAGGTGGCCTCAACGATCGCTACGTGGGCTTGATCGTGCTCTGTGCCAAAACCATGACGGAGCTAGGTCGTTGTGACTTTCACACAAACGGACCAGTGCCCAAGTGCCTCCACGGATGGTTTGCCCCCAATGCAGTTTAGAAGAGTGCCTTAACCCCGGCCCACACCCAGTATTGCTCATAAATGTAGCCTAGAGTGACATTTTTATTAACTTAAAACTTTGGATTTAAAATATTTGCAATAAACTCCTGCCACTTGCGCTGAAAAACCCTGTTAATCTTCCGCCGCTCGTCTGAGGTGAGAATGGCGTACTTGATGGAGTTCAGGGCCAGTTGCTTGAGGAAGCGCAGGTCCGCTTCCGCCGGAGCCAGCGCCATGAAGGCGTAGTAAAAGTCATAGCTAAGGCCCTTGGCACCCCATACACCCGGATCATCGGATGATATCACAATGGGAAAGTTCTCGGCGATCAAGAAGCTGGCCGGATGATTCCTCAGATCCCACACGAAGCCCAGCACCTGATTGGAGATGGGATTCACTTCGATGGCAATGTTGCGCTTTTTAATCGTAGACCACAGCTGCGGGTGCTTGGGCAGGGCGAAAGCGTGTCCGATGCGCTTTGTGTTCAGTAGAACGGCGTCCATCATGTTCCAGTCCGTTCGCCCGTTCCAATCTGAGGGGTTAGTCCAATAATAAATGAATGGCTTGGCCATCTTGGGAATCTTAGGAATCTTACTTGTTTCGCCGGCATGGAAGAAGTAGTTGGCAGTGCTGGGAAGATCGGACAGCTGGTTGACATACTTGTTGAGAGGATCGCCTGTGTCCTCCTGGCCAATCATATCAAACCCTATGACAAAGTTTGGCTTGGCGTGGCTATACAAAATATTTGAAATTCTAAAATTCATTCCCCGTCTTTTTTGTAATTAAATAAACGTACTGTAATTGCTTAAATGTAGTTATACGCCTCAGCATATCCTCCTCACTGGCCCGATTTCGCTTGGCATATATCACTTTCAGACCCACAAAGTCATGATGTTTGGCCTTGAACTCCTCCACAATGCGCTCCAACTCGTTGGCAACCTCCAGTGTACTTAGAGTTCGATTGTTGTCGTCGTAAAGCTGCGGGAAATAATTATATGTTTAGATTAAATTAAATAAATTAATAGTTTCCTTGGTAAAACAATTATTTAGGTGTTTTAGTTTCTATAGTTTTTGATCATATTGGCTGCAAAAATCTATTACCGACCGGTGAAAGAGATGCTCTAATCTCTGCGTAGATAATGTTATCCTCGCATAGCTCCTCCAGCAAACGCTTGTGGTAGGCGCAGTATGTGGGTCGATATTTGTAAAGCCGATCGACGGTGGTGAAGACGTTCTCGAAACGCTCCCATATCTTCTTCCGGTTCGGCAGCAGGGCTAGGTATTAAATATACAAGTTAACGTTATACTAAGGTCAGGACTTAAACATAATCATCACCTTCCGGCCTGGGCCCCAGCATATTAATGTGCTTCTCCAGCTGCCGCTCGTACTTTCCTCGATCCTCGGCATTGATCCGCTCCGTGCACACGTTCTGGACTTCGCTGTGGCACCCAGCCTGATCGTAGGTAAACACCAGCAGCCCGTCCACGTTCCGGCAGGTGTAGAGATTGTTGGTGGTGGTCAGGTTGCCTATGATCCAGCGTGAGGTGACCATACCTGTGTTGTGTCCGTGCAGGAAGGCGCCCTTCGGCATCTTCTGGATGAGCCGGAAGACCTCGCTTTGGCGCACATACTGCCTGCCTTGGAAGAAGTGCATGGCCGGGGCATACTTCTCTGGCGTCTTGAGGCCTTCGGCTATCTCCGCCCGCTTGGCGTTCATCAGGATGCTGTTGGCCTTTGCCTCGTCGGATGACAGCCAGATGTTGCCTCCCAGCGAGGCCAGACGCTCGGCTTCCATGATCTGCTCCCTTAGCGTTTCATAAGCTGGTGGAAGAAATCCTTTTAAAAATTAATTTAAAGAGTCTCAGAAGTTGGTTAAATGGAGGAAGAAAGGGCAAACCATTATCAACTTTATATTCCTTGCAATTTTTTAAGGGGATATTTTAAATCTTTATGAAACATTAAATTTATGTTTAAATTGATAATAGAACTTGAAGTAATTAAATTCCTCGGGCATTTAAATTATTATTCAACAATATCTTTTGAAATAAAATATAGCGGTAAATTCAGTTTAGTATTTTCTTTAGCTTCCCATGGTTAACTTTAGCGTTCGAGCAACGGGCACACTATTTTGCAATCAACAAAAACACAAATATAAACAACAGCCTTTGCAAATTGACACCATCCGAAAAGCTAAAATCAAAGCCCGTTGGCACATCAAACGGTTTTAAGTTCAACTAAATGGAGGTGTAAGCAAGGACTTTGTAAAATCCTGCCAAAAAAATGTTGATTTCACTGTAATATTTTAGGAAAAGCTGTCACGATGAGTCGACTGGGTTTGGGATAATGCAATCATACGATACACTTTACTGTCATGAAGAGGAAACTCTACGTAGAGAGAAGGATCACTTGGAAGAAGATATATACGACAACGAATCGGGAACTCGAAGATTCCAGCTCCTCGAACAAGTAAAGAGCGAGCCCATTGAAGAGGAATTCCCAGTGGATGACAGCCTTCGGATCTCAAATCAGTCCGGTTATCAACTAAAAAAAGAGGATCTAAAAGATCACATTCAGAGCGATTATCCTGCTAATGGAGTCATTTTTGATGTGAAAAATAAAAACATGGAGGAGCAACATCCGTTCAAGTGTCCCGAATGCCCGAAGTCATTTGTACAAAAAACAAAGCTCCAGCGACACGTCAAAACGCATTCAGGAGAAAGACCGTACACATGTATCTACTGCCAGGCGTCCTTTTCACGAAGCGAACACCTTCAGCGACACGCCCGAAAGCACACAGGGGAACGGCCCTACAATTGCACACTATGCCAGTCGTCCTTTACACGAAAGGAACATCTCCAGCGACATACAAGGACGCATACCGGAGAACGGCCATACCAGTGTTCGTGTTGCCAGGAGTCTTTTCTTAAAAAGGAACATCTCCAGCGGCACTTCCGGATACACACAGGAGAACGGCCCTTCCAGTGTAGGCATTGTCAGGAATCATTTTCGCGGAGCGAACATCTTCAGCGGCATGTTCAAACCCACAAAGGAGGAGAATGACAGAATTGGTTCATTCAGTCTGTACTTTTGGAAATCAGTCCGGGACTGTCCAGGATTCTTTGAAGTTTGTTGACCAAATTTTCCTGCCTTTAACATAAGTTTTCGAATAATTAGTTATAAGGGGAAATGCAGCGAAATCCAGTAAAGTATTTGTGTATTAGGAAACGTATAAAAACCTGAATTATTATGTTTATATTTATTATTCACAGACAATCAAGGCTACAGATTTAAAACTTTTAATAACACAAACAATATTTAAACAAGCGTTATCTGTAAAGAACAGGGAACCAGTAGTAGAAGCAAATTTCCATCTTGTTGTTCTTAAAGATTCTTTCTTTTTAGCCAGCGTGTTCTCAGATCTTATGAATTTAGGACTCCATTCCTTTTAATGTAATAGTTTACTTCACATTTTCATAATTCTACACATTAAAAAAAACTTTTTAATTGTCAAAAAGATCACAAAAGATCACATAAACACAGTTTGAGGAGATAACACACAGGAATGTTTTGAGACAAAAGTGATATTTCAATATGTTATTTGTTGAGCCATGAGGATCATTCGAAACTTACGTATGTCCGCTGCCTGCAGGCTGCCCGGCAGCAGGATCACGAATCCCACCAGCAGCAGGTCCAAGAGTAACATGTCCCCGTGTATTCCCAGTTCCGTTTTAGAATATACGCCGTAATTATTCGATGCGCGTCTCTTGGCGCTCGCCAGCAAACTGATAAAGTACGCCGTACGTACACAACTGACCCGTATACGGCTTGTGCAATTTCCACTCTGATCATGATCTTGGACGCTGTGGGAGCAGCGGCAGGCAGTAGTTGCTGCTGCTGCTGCAGTTCAATGACGGAGATTAGTCCGCTCCCGCATGGGGCGCGCGAAATGTTTGAATGCCCCCGGGTTTGGCACTTTCGTTGACACTGGCCCCTCGGGTAATTTGCAAATAAATTTCATGACGTCGCATGGTCAGTGCCAAAATGCCCTACACGAAAAGGGATCCTATGTATGGAAATGGATGGATCTCCAGAGGCAATGATAATCCCACTCGTACTTGTAGGTCATCCATGGAACCAACCAAGCCGACGGACACTACGCCTCTATCAGCACGACTATATTTTTACACATATGTCAAAACATCGGGTTTGCTGTAAGTATATTTTTGCATATTGTTGACTAACCTAATTTGCTCTGTTTACCCGCCGAAATTATACTTGACATTGAACGTGAAATCGGGGTATCAGGGCATCGATAAGAAAAACGAAACATATTTTCATGTTAAAAGAAATGTTGCTTAAAGAAACATAAGCAAGGGGTGTGTTCTTTATCGGCTTAAATTCATAGATTTGTTTTATTTATTATTTATTGAATGGGCACATTCGTATTGCTTATAAATTCGCATTCGTATTGCTATAAAAGAGTTTCTATTCCTATTTTAAAATTCTGAAAAAGCTTAAATATCAGTGTTGATAGCAGTCATGTGTTTGTCTTTATTCGGAACACCTTGACTTTAGGGCTATAAAAAATGTACACTTTTTTGGTATTAATATTAAGCTTACAAGATTTGGGTGGGTTAGTATTACTCCTGCTTTTCAATCCGATTCTAAGACATATTCGTAGTATCTAAAAGCTTCATCAAAATTAAAATAAAGGAAAAAAACTCGATCTTTGGGATCATATATGTATATATAACAAAATACATATGCATGTATATCTAATAAAAAAATTGTTCCCTTTACTGCTTATTTCGAAAAAGTTTACATGTTTTTAGATATAAGAAACACATTGTGGCAAATGAATAAATTGATAAACAACAAAAAGTTGCTAGAAAAGTCTAGTATTCTGAGTATATATGCATAAATTATCTAAATATTCTGTTCTGTAACTCTGTGCAACCCGTTTTATTATTTTATTTTAACTAGCTTATTCTCAAATGTGTTTAAAAATATTAAAAATTTCGATGAATTATTCTATTTTCTTTTTATTATTCAGATATTATTATTTTGCACAAAAACCAACGTGAGTTGAATTAATGTCTCATATTAAAGATAATTCTGAATGAGATTCATACAAAAAGAAACAAAGAAGCAATAAACCAACATTACAAAGCACTTACATGTCACTCGCTTAACAACTTGTTTAAGTGCTGGTTTGTAAGCGAGGATAATTGACAGATCTGCAATTACCGCAATTGTCGATGGCTTCCAGGTTACTTTTTGGTGATTGGGGAATCCGGAGAACTTGCCGGGGCCACTAGAAACCAGCAAGCGTGTCCGCGAACGTCAGTGAAAATTTGCCAAAATAGAAAAATACAAATAGTTAAAAATTAACAAGCGACGGGGCGCGCGCGCTACTTCGTCATTTCAAATCGCTTAATATGCAGGGGATGGCATTCAATCGTAGGTACAAAAAAAGATACCCAAACAATCCAATCCAGCCACTAGAATGAAATTATTTCGGGGGAGAGCGTTGTCAACCGTTAAGAGCCGCGTGGGGGTGGCGGCTCCCGGTTCCCACCTCTCGTCTAATCTTTTAATGAGCTGGCTTCGCTGAATGATTGTGTCAAAAAAAATGATTGCTTCTACTTTGGTTTTTTGTTTCTTTTGAGCTGCCCGAGCTGGGAGCAAACTGCCGCTTTCGGCAATGTGGTATCCACAGTTCTCGTCCGGCTCTTCTGGCGAGCGGTCGCAAAAGAGAAAACACTTTTCTCACATTCCCCAACAATTCCCCAGTCAAATAATAACAGGTCCAAGTGTCCGGCGTCGTGTCAACATTTGTTTAGTGAGCTCATTAGCTGGCCAGGACTAAAGCGACAGTTAAGGACCCTCCATATAATGAAACGATTGCTGTTCCTGTTACTTCACCTGACTTCACAGTCGCTGATTCAGTCGCAGACCGCGCTAAGTACGCTAACGAAGGAAGGATTCAGAACCGTTCTGAGGAGTTCAATATTTTTTAAAATTTTCCAGGCTATGAGCAAGCACGCCAGGCAGTTCTTACAGCCGAGGAGGAGCTCATGACCGGTGGACACACATATCTGAGCACGCAGGAGGCCAAAGTGGACGACATCTTTATGGAATATAAGCTCGGAGAGCTTTCCCAAGGATTTAGAAATGCCGAGCAAAATGCTGCCGCCCTGCACTTCTTCAAGGCCAAGCCGCTGATCGATCGGAGTGGTGTATTTCGCTTCTTGCAGAAAATGCCAAAGGGAGCGGTGCTGCATGTGCACAATACCGCCTCTGTAAGCTCCAAGTGGGTGGTCCAGGATATATCCTATATGCCCGGTATGCTGCGCTGCACTACGGCCACGGGTCGCAGTGTCCTGACGTTCCGGCGGACGCCCAAGGAGCACCAGTGTCAGTCGCAATACGTTCGTGTTGCCGACGAGCGGCAAAATTCAGTCGACAGGCAAGTCTACGATCAGAATTTCGAGCGCCTGATCAATCTTTATACGCCAGTTCCGGAACGTAAGTCTGAGAAGGATCCTTCCTAGCTAGTGTCCTTTATAATTTCCTTTCGTTTTAGTGGAATATCCCACCATCACCCATGTTTGGGATCGCTTTCAGGACATGTTTGATGTACTCGGGGATGCCCTTAGCTACTTGCCTGCTTTCCGAGCCTACCACTGGCAGATGCTCGAGGAGCTTTATAATGACAATGTGATGTACGCGGAGGTTCGCACCAGCTGCAAGAAGGTTAGTTGTGGCTCCCCAATTATAAAGTTCGGGATTTTTAAATAAAATAGTTGTCTAACCCCATTTTGAATTTTTTCAATTTAGCTCTATGATGCCAGTGGACGCACCTTTCCCCGAGAACGAACCATCCGGGAACTGTATGCCTTGAACGAGAAGTTTACCAAGTTACATCCTGATTTTGTGGGCATGAAAATCATCTTCGCCGTCTATCGGGGCTACGAGGTGGACCAGCTTAAGGAGACCATAGAGGAATTTAAACAAATCCAGTAAGTAAATGAGCATTCCTAAAATTATTGAACTGGATTTCAAATCTTCACAGCGAAATCTTCCCGAACTTTGTGGTTGGATTTGATTTGGTGGGTCAGGAGGACAAGGGCAAGCCACTGTATACTCTGTTGCCTGCCTTGAGGGATTTGCCACCTACAGCTCGCCTATTTCTGCACGGCGGAGAGACAAGTAAGTGGTGGTGCTTTCCTGATATTCAAATCAAAGATATACATTTCCGCTTCAGATTGGTTTGGTGCCTCCACGGACATTAATCTTCTGGACGCTCTACTGCTCAACACCACACGCATTGGCCATGGATATGCTTTGGCCAAGCATCCCATTCTCATGAACGCCGTCAAGACCCGCCATATCGCCGTGGAGGTGAGTCCCATCTCGAATCAGGTGCTGCATCTGGTTTGGGACTTGCGCAACCATCCGGGTGCCCAGTACTTGGCACTGGATGTTCCTGTGGTGATTTGCAACGATGACCCTGGATTCTGGAATGCCAAGGGCCTCAGCTATGACTTTTACTATGCCATTATGAGTCTGGCTCCCAACAATGCCGGCCTGCGGGTTCTTAAGACACTGGTTTGGAACTCGTTAAGATACTCCACGCTGACGGAGGAGGAGCAGACGCGTGCCTTTAAAATACTAGAGCTAAGCTGGACACGATTCATAGAAAAGGTCCTGCAGGGCAGCATCTTCTAACTGGAGTTTTTAATAAATAGCTGTGGTGATTAAAAATGTAGCAATTGTTCGTCTAGAAAAAGTTTTATTGATTTAATTTCCTTCGTCAGCTGTCAGTTTTTTCAAGAATTGTTCGCAGCTCTCCAGGATTTGTAGATAGGCCGTATGGAAGCCTCCCATGCCTTCACTCTGTAAAATTTAAGTTACTTTTAGTTGGTTTCTAATATAAAAGTTTTTTGCAATTACAAAATATGGATCCTCGATAATTTCGTCCTCCTTGCGACCTATGTAGCTGCCCAACAGTTGAATCTTGCACTTGGACGGAGCCTCCAGTTTTGAGGCCATTTGCTGAAGTTCCTTCAAGTTGCTGGTGTCCATAGCCAGGATGTAATCAAAGTCCATAAAGTCCTGTGGTGTTATCTAGTGGAAAATACTAAAAAATAACAAGGTTTTAAAGGAATTTACTGGAATATGTTACCAAACGACCCAAGTGCTTAGTTTTAAGACCATGCTGCTTCAATATGTTCTGGGTTCGTGGATTGGGCTCAACACCCTCATTCCAATCCCTGAGCCCCGCACTGTCCACAAGCCAGTCCTGAAGATTTTGCTTCAAAATCAAATGGCTTAGAACAGCCGCGGCCATGGGAGAGCGGCAGGTGTTGCCTTTCAGAAATTAAAAAATAATTAAGCTTTATAAATATAAATATTTATTGCCAAACAACTTACCAATGCACACAAAGAGAACCTTCATGTTCGGCGTTAGGAACTGCAAGTTCCGGCTACCGCTACTGCCGATTCATTAATGAACACAAAAACCAGTTCACACTTTTGTACCAGACATTTATTAATTTAAATCACAAAGTATAATTCTCTACAACATTTACTTTTGAAGCCGCTCTTTCATGAAGGCGGCACAGGCCACCACACACTGCTGATAGGCGGTTTCAAAGCCCTCCGCTCCACGTTCCTGGAATGTCGCATAAAGGTCAAGTTCATATAGGCATTCCCGACACGGCCAACTTACATAGTAGGGATCCTCGATGATGCGGTTTTTCTTGTCCAGACCAAAGTCGCCCAGCATGAGGAGCTCTGCCTTGGAGTCCTTGGGCGCCAGGCGTCGCAGCTCGCTCATGTTGTCCTCGTCCATGCCGAAGATGTAGTCGAACTCGTTGAAGTCCTGCTTGCGGATCTGGCGCACTATGTGGGTGCACTTTAGGTCGTGCTGCTTCAGCGTGCTGATGGCCCGCGGATCCGCCCGGTTGCCCACATGCCAGGACCCAATGGCGGCGCTGTCCACCTCCACATCCGACACCTTCGCCTTAGCCAGCGTTTCCACCATTACCACCTCCGCGATGGGCGAGCGGCAGATGTTGCCTGGAAAATTAAATACAATGTCGGTTTACCAAGGAAGGTTCGAGAAGGATTCAAGAGTCTTCAAATACCCAAACAAATCATAAGTATTTTCTGCACCATATTTCTAATCACAATTTACAAGTAATTTTACCGGCTGATAAACCAGGGCTGCCGATGCTGCAGCCCTGATTTTGCCATCAGCTGTCCGCCTTAACCCTTAGGCGGTCGCATGGGTTCGTTTACAAAATCTGCTTCTGGCGCGCTTGCTCCAAGAAATTCTGGCACGCTATGTGACATATTTGGTATATCTTTTCGAAAGGTTCCTCGCCCACACTCTGGCAAAAAATAATTATATTAAAGTTAAGTATAAATTATAGGCAATGTTATTTAATAGTTTATAGGCTAAATACTGAATTATTTAGTAGAAGCATAGCTTTAATAATCACCATAATTTGTGAGAAAATAAATAACACCATCCTAATACTATATTGCAATGTATACAAACTATGAATAAAATATTATAAATTAATATTATGCAATATACATATATTATAAAATATAAGGTAGGATTTGGAATCACGGAACCAAGATAACTCACATAATAGGGATCTTCTATAATACGGTCATCTGGTTTGAGGCAGAAATTGCCCAGCAATAGCAATTTGGCTGTGGCATTATCTGGTGCCATGGACTTCAGCTCGGCCAGATTGCTCCTGTCCATGCCGAAGATATAGTCAAACTTCATAAAATCCTCAGTGGTCAAAACCCTGGCATAACCAATGTAGATTATTTCGTGCTTCGCCAGGACACTTAAAGCCCTCTCATCCGGAACGCTTCCCGAATGCCAGCCCTCGATCGCCGCGCTCTCCACGTGCCACTCCTTCTGCAGGCCCGCCCTGACGATGACCTCACGCATTACCGCTTCGGCAATGGGGGAGCGGCAAAAATTGCCTACGGGAGCGGCCGGGCAATTTGCATATTAATTAACAAAATTCATGCAGGGATTATCCTAAGTTTATACCCACCCACGCAGACCATCAGCACGCTGCTCTTTTGCGATCTCTTTCCCATGTCTCAGCTCAGATGTTTGGATGTTTTGGGGTTGATTCTGGGATTCTTGGATGGGACCTTATAATTTGTTTAATTAATTTATAGAAATATGTACAAAAAAGTGTATATAATGTGAGAGGGGTACTATAATTTCTATGGTGATATAACTTTTAAATCTACGTTTACTAGACCTATGTATATGAAAAAGAACATTTATTTTTCCAAGGTTACATAATACATATTTTGATTATTAAATTATATCTAAATTATAGGGCTGTGACACTACTTTGTAATACATAAAAAAACAATAATAGGACGAATTTTCAAGCAAATAAAATATGTACATACATAAAAAACCTAAATAAATGTACTATAAACGGCTGTGTCGAAAATATAATAAAATATGCGACAATTTTTTATGATTTTTTTAATCTTTTATCATTTTTAGATGGTATTGTTTTCCCATCTAAAAGTCCCAGGAAGTCCCAGGACTTCCTTTAGGCTTGCCGAATATAAAAAATCCCAGAACAAACCCTGTGTAAACATTCCCATTTTATAAACAATTTCAAAATCACTCTAAAACCAAGTCATCACTCGAACAGGCCACCTGGAATTTGACCGTTATACTTCGTCAAGTGGTGGCTGCCTGGATAGATCACACCTCCGGCACTTCCGGCTGCTGCAGCACCACATCCTGTTTACCCACTATGCGTATTTACCTCGAAACTGACTAAAAACTGCGCTCAAAGCAACTTCAACTATTAACATTTAATTAAAGTTCATTTGCCAGGGACAGGCGGGGTCACTACCACCGACGCCCAGCCTTGAGATAGGCCACCTGCTGCCTGGGAAAAACTTTTTCCAAGAGGAATGAAGAGGTGATGAGCTCTGGTCTCGGTCTGGGCCGGTCCTCGTAGTGTACTCCTACTTTTAATTTTTGTTTCGGTTTGTATATGCAAGGATTGCATCTCCAGCAGATGCTCCACCTTCCCAAAGTACAGGGCTGGGCAGGTGACCAGTTCTGGCAGAGAAATATAAAGTTGCTTTTAGAATAAATTCGGTTTGTTTTCGAGTTTTATGCAAATTGTATACAACCATCGGAGCAAACAAAAGCCAGACGTTGTATATGTGTATAAGCTTTGCCGGGTTGCTGTAGTTGTTGGGGGCGGCTTTGATGGCATCAAAGTGAGCTTGTCGTTGTGCAGACAAATGTTACGTACTCTCGTCACACTCTTACATATGCAAATGTCCCCAGTCGGCGCTGCTGGTGCTGCTGCTGCAGTGCGTCCTCTACAATTGACAATTGTTGAAAATGCAAATGGAAATGGAAATGGAAATGCCAAGACATGTGCCCAACAGCAACGCCAGCAATCCAGCAATCCATGCATATGCCCCCGCAGAGGAGGAGAGCAGAGGTGAAGACAAATGCAAAGGCGTTGTCACTGCTATCATCTTCCGGCGACGACATCTCCTCAGATAAGATAAACGATGGCAAAGTCAACACTGCAACCACTGGGAACCATGGGGAGGACATAAACTCAGAGAAAATGCGTAAATCACCATTAACTGGCCTTAAATCAAGTGTCAAAAGGATCACAGATGCCTCAAAACTCGTTACTGGTTTCAAATAAGGTGAAAAGTAACCCAAACGTATGCTATGTTATTAAGAATATCAACAATAACATGCGGCTTAACATATATTTATGTTATAATGGAATTAAAACATGCTCTTGCTTCTGTCAAAGAAATTATTATTTTAAAAGCAAATGCTACTTCCGAAATGTTTTAAAATGAACCAACAAAAACTGCTGGCAGTGTAAATGGGATAGGTCAGTGTAAATAAATGAATACCTCATTCGTAGCCGCACCGCAGGCCGAAATAAATGCTCAAGTGCAAATGAGGTAAGTGACAAAGGGGTCCGTAAATATCATAACCTCTATCTACCTAGGTGCCCGACCGTCCCTCCGCTGAGCAGTTGACAGTCGAGAGCAAACATGTCCGAGAAGAACATCCATTTTGCATTTGGCAAATGAAAAGCGGAAAAGCTGACGTACTACTAGCTGGCAGACAGCCTGTCTATGCACTGTGCGCTATCTCTATCCAGCTGTATCCGCCTGTACCTCGTTGTATCTTGTATCCGTATCTCTGCCCCTGTCTGCCTTTTGCAGCTTCATCAAATATTTAGCGCCAGGCAGGCGTCGTCTTGCTCTCAGGGGGAGTGGGAGCGGGAGCGGGTAGGAGGAGCGGCAGGTCGTACAAATAAGCGCATTCATTGTGCTCGTTCAGTGTAAATACGAAACGGACGTAGCACTGCTTGGAAAATAACAACTTTGAAAACTTTGGGGCCCAGTCTAGACTCGAGGATACTGTGAGCGGATGCTAAGTAATTGTTAATAGATATTCTTTTGCTACAAATATTCTGATTTTTAGATGCATTTCGTATTAAAAGTAATAATTTCAAAAGCTGTAATGCCCTTGTAAGGGTTTCACATAACTTTGCCAAAACATCTCCGTATTTTGATTGGTTTTTAATAGATTTTCTATTTTATTATTATTTGCATAATAACTTTTTATACCTGTAATAAATATGCATAATGAACTTCATGTCTGAAGCGTTCCAATTACCGTGCCCAAAACTAATAAATAAAACAAACTTTAATGGCATTTCATGGAGTCTCCGTTTATTTGTTAATTCAACTGTCCTCCCACATACCCGATGCTAGGCGGAATATACCCCTGCAGCAGATGATATTAACTATATACAGAGACGGGAAAACTACCCTGCATTATATTGGGGGTGGACCGTACAGTGCCAACGACCAGCGATAGCAACACCAACAACAACATCAGCCACTGGCACAGCCAAAAAGCCGGCAACAATAAACCGCCGGCACACTGGCAACATGTTGCTAACATGGCAGCGGAGATGTTGCTAGCATGCAGTCGTGCTGCCAACATTTATTGCAGTTGTGAGCAACAAACCTTTGTCTGTGTGAGTGTATGTGTGAATGTGTTTCTTCTTGTACACACATGGACAAAATAATAGGAGTGCCATATTAAATTTCTATAAAAACTTGCAAAATAATACCGAACATATCGGAAATAACTGTCATATAATCCTTTAAATCCAAGTCTAAGGCAAAACTTAAGAAAAATTTACTTAATTACAATTTTTATCATCGTAGGATCTGCGAAATAATAAAAAACGAAATAATTCACAAAAAATTTGTATAGAATACAAAAGCAACAAATTTTCGATAGAATTTGGGGATTTATTTGGTTTTTTCCATCAATATATGAAAGAAGTTCCCAAAAAATGTAAAATAAGTCACAAGAAACGGTTACGTTATAAGATTAAAAAACGAAATAAATCCCCATAATGTTGGGACTTATTTCATAACAAAATAACACCCCAATTTTAAAAATGTAATAACCCCAGCCCCAATATAAAAAAACACTGCGATCTGATTTTTCGGCTTAGGCTTCGGAGAGCGGTTTTATTTTTTCGTGGGAATTAAATAATTATTATATTAAAAAATAAGAAATAACTAAAGAGACAAATGTACACACCTATTATGTTGTCCCTAGGTGTATTTATAGAAGTATAATGTTGCTAGCAACATCGACGAGTTTTGAAAAACTTGTTTTCAACGTAGTTGGGTTTAGTTTACTTTGTGACGGCAACGCAGGTGGACGTGCGGGAGTATTAGAGCGAAGACCGCGAATCGAAACGTAAGCGGACCGCGTTATAAAAATATACACCAACAGCAACAACAGAAGGTTCAGTGTTTGTCTTTAGTTTTATGGCGCGCGCGTCGCGTCAGGTAGTTTTCACAGCGATATATATATTTTTTGTATTTCGCCTCACGGGCGATTTTATGGCTGACAAAACCGTCGAGCGTGTAAAGGTTGTTAGCAGCAGCGCGCTGTGTACTGTATTCTGCGTGAAAAGTGCCAGTGCCAGAGATTCAGTGTTTACCCGCGCCGGGATTACTCATCGCATCATCCATCTCAATCGAGCGTCGACCAGCGCCAGCAACTCCACTTTGGTGGTTTCTCCGCTGGCGTTACAGGCACAACTTTACGAAGTCCCGAAACCAGTATCTCGGCCAATGTATCTGTAAGATACGCGAGAGGCAGGGCAGGCCACATATTGGAATTTACTTAACACGTATGCAACGCACCAACACCAACAGCCACACACCGCATCTTGGATCGCCGTCGTAGCCGTCGTCTATTGGATTTTGGACACTACTCACGCACATCCCAGGGTAGGTAGTCTCGGCCAGATCGGTGTCCCTTCCCAGGAAAACCTCTCGCACACAGGCACTTGTCCAGCTGCATTTGCCTTTCCACCCTCGATGTGTACGTTGGCTAATGAATCCGACCTGCCTCTCTGCTACCTGTCCCCTCGCACTGACCCCGCGCGGTCGGTCGGTTTTCCCATTAGCCGCTAGAAGAGAAGATTTCGCTGCACATATCGAAAGCTGTGGCTATTTATAAATGCCCTGCTCGGGGAGCCCGGTCCGACCCGGCTTACGCGCCGTGCGTTACGGGCTCCCTGGCCTGGCCCAGGCTCAGAACCGGTTTCAGGGGTATCGCGCTACCTTTCCCCGCCTGCCCATATCCCATATACATATACCATGCCATATCCCATGTCCCATCCGATGTCTGGCGGGGCCCAACATCAATTCAATTTCTACTGGCTGAGTGAGTTTTTAACTCTCAGCAAATGACACGGTAAAAAATGTTGAAGATCAATTGAAATTTTTTTTGAAGATCGATTAAGTATTTAATTTAAAGCGTTTAAAACACGAAGTCAGTGCAGAGATATTTGGTAAGAAATATATTTTGTTTTGGTTATTACTACTGGGAAACTGACGAGAGTGCCTAGCAACACTCGAAAGACGACAATTGGCGGATATAACTTAGTTTTTGACATAAACAATGGACATATTACCAAATATATCATAGGAACTCGCTATTTAGTTGAAGTGTCATTCAGTTTTATTTACACTCCTAAGATATATTATTCCTTTAAAGCGTCAATCTGTAAAACATCAATCAAGTTCGCTAAAGTTTTTTTGCCGTGCAGAAGAATCTCCAGGTCGAGCATCTTCGCTTCCACCTCTGGAGCTGGTTTCGAGCTGTTTTCTTTTCCCTCGCTTTGTTTTCTTTTCTTGCGCTTCGTTTCGTTTTCGTTTTTTACTATTTGCCAATCGTGTTGATCATGATCATGATCACGTTGCTGCTGAATCTGATGCTGTGGCTTATTGCCGCCAAGATTTGTTGTATTTTTTTGGTTTCTTGTTTGCGCCACTAAAGAAGGTGCATGGCCTTATTTACCCAGTTTCCAAATCGCTCACCGATTTGTGCTTATTCTTCTCCTACGTCTCCCCGTTCCGAGGTATTTGCTGAATCACACACGGCTGTGGATCATTTGAATTTGTTAGCCAGGCAGTCACTGGAATTGGAATCGGAATCGGGTTTGCGGAGTCACACCCAGCATGGCGGGCTGGGCAAGTATCCCGCTCCGGATTTGACTCACGGCCAAACAATGCGACATGCGGAGAGGGAATTGTTGCGGGTCTGCCGCTGGCACGACAAAGAGAAAAATCAAAATGCAAAACTTGTTGCTAATAAACAACAATTACAACAACAAAAACAAGTTCAGCTAACCACAAAAATGCTGGCAGCACAGCTCTAGAGTGGAGTCGTTGCCCAGGAGCACCGCGCACCAAAACAAGTCGCAGTCGTGGTTGTTGTTGCTGCTGCTGCTGTCACACTAGCCAACAGCAACACCAAGAGCAACAGCACCAATTTGTTGTTGATGCACAGACAAAAACAATGATATTTGTCCTATAAAAAACTTTATTTCTTTTAGCAGAGAACTTATTCTTTACAAGTTGTTTTAGTGCATTAATGCTAGAAAGCACGTATGGACAGCAAATTATCAGAGCTACTATTAGATATGTATTTTAGTTAACTAACTAGTTGCCATATAAATTAAGTTTTCCTACTATTATTCAACTTTTCAAAGCCAAATTTAGTTGTTTTATTAAAATAAGTATAATATACTCTAAGCTGAATTAGGTTCTGCTTTCGTATTTCTAATAATTTTCAATGACATTCCCAGTGCATGTATACTTTTTGTGTCCCCATGTAAAGACCATATAGAAAAGCAGCCAAGTGGCCAGCTGCCTCCGATCTCTTCTGGTAGAAAGACCAAAGACCAGAGAAAACGCTGTAGCTGGTATCTGCTGCGACAGCCATAACTGTGTCAGTGTGCAACTGGAAGAGGTCCAAGCCTATTAAGCTCGCTGGCTTAAGATCGGCCGATGTTAGAAGGTGGTAATGCCTCCCAGGCGATTAAGTGTAATTAATGCCGACAGGTGTCGCAGAATTGGCGCAAGCTCAAAGAGACTGCGATGTTGCCCTAATTGGCTCCTCCAATTATGAGGGAGACTGCCGCTCTTGCGTCTCAAAAGACGACATATAAATTAGGCGCTCAGTTTATTAACGTGATTAGCATGTTTCGATCGTTGACACTGGCATCCCATCAAACTAGAATCCTAGATTTCTTCCTGGCTGCGGCGGACGCAGCGTGTAACCTTACGTTTGAACTCCTTGAAATCTTCGCGCCACTCCTTGGCTGCGTCCACATTGGCAGCAGACTCATCGTTGGGATCGGTCAGCATCGAGATCACCGAGAGTAGGATCGTCTCTACGGTGTGCACCGGCAACCAGCGCTCCTCGGCCTTCTCATAGCCCCACTTGTCATCCCCCGGCTCGTGGAGGATCGAGATGCACACATCGCCGGACTTGTCGATATTCGGATGCCAGATCTCAGTTATGAACTTCATGCGCGGCGGACGCAACGGGTATTCCTTGGGGAAGATGAGGTGGGCCTTGAAGCACCCGCCCTCGTAGAGGGTGTCGGGCGGTCCGATGATCACCACCTCCCACTTGAAGATGTCGCTGTCGCTAACCAGGCCGGCGGAGAAGCCCTCGACCGGATTGAGCTGCAGATCGGCGAGCTGGCGATTGAGCAGTAGCGATGCTTGCAGTTCAGACATGTCACTGGGCTGAAGTCAGATGAGTAAAGATCTTGGGTATGGTGGCAGTGGATGTGGATCTACTTACTGGAATTTTGTTCACAAATTTTCGAGTCTCTTTCTGATTTCCTATTACAGCTGTTGAACTACGCCGAATGCTACCTACTACTGCCAACAGGCAGGCAATGACAGCTCAGGCACTGGGCTTCTGATATCGGCTCGGGGCTTTAAATCACAGTAGTTCTATGAACTACTACTAATAAATTACTATTAAAAGTAACTTATTTAATATTAAGCTCACAGAAATTCCAGTCTTTGAATAGAAATACCTAAGGGCCTGAAAAGATCAATCCGCATGCCGGAATGCCTGCTGCAATCTCTTTACAGTAGTGCAGCATCCCTTTGAACGGCTTTGTATAGAAGCTATTCCATAGAAATCCGCTTAAAAGCGACTTGAAAGTTCCCATTATGAGCGCTTTTGCTCTTGGTCCGGAATGGGTCCAAGGAAAGTCAGTCGTCCTCTTGCCTTTCCCTCCATTACGTGCAATTACTTGGCCGTTGCTAATGCCACTGTTACTTCTTTTCCTTTTTCTATTTTTTTTTCCTTTTCCAAGCTGGCTGAATGGAAATTATGATGGCCGCCACATTGTTGCCGTTGGTTTTGGCTTTCGTAATTGCGCACAAATGTTGGCACAGAGTTTTCTGGCCTGCAACTTCGACCACGACATGTGGCTGCGGTGCCCCTGCTCTTGCATCTATCGGGTTTCCCTTGCCTCTCCTCTCAAAAACTCTGCCAATTGCATTTTGCTGGCATTTTGAAATCCCGCCAGCTTCATAACCCCCCTACTCTCAATGGGGAGATCGGACTATCGCTAACTAAAATTATGTGGCCGCAAATGTGTGAATTGTTAATGTCTCGTTGCCAGCTTGCCTGGGGAATACTATACATATTGTGCCTTCTATAGTTGACTGACTTTCGATGCACACAAAGAAATTGTGAACTTTATTAGGTTATATTAGGATTGTGTATATTCTATATGGGTTTTAACATCAACCAGAATCCCTCAGAATGGAATATTACAAATATAGGCTTAAAAACATAAGTTTAACATGTCGAAATGCTCAGAGAAATGTAAAAAAATTCAAGTTACTCACTATATACCATATTATTTTCGACTGAAATTTCAGGATTAAGAGTACTAAAATTAACCTT
This sequence comes from Drosophila tsacasi, assembly GCA_018904565.1. Lineage (NCBI taxonomy): Eukaryota > Metazoa > Arthropoda > Insecta > Diptera > Drosophilidae > Drosophila > Drosophila tsacasi. Next base: position 14,447 of record JAEIHY010014184.1, on the reverse strand, counting down.
CTAATTTGTGCAGTGTAGTAAAGCGCATTTCGGCATTGCCGGTTTTTCAAGTTTTTCATGCAACGCGTTTTCACAAAAAATTCCAAACAGCGTTCGGTTAGTTTTTTTATGCATTAGTTGTTGTAATAATATTTACCTAGCATTGCTGTGGCTGCAGCAGCAAGAGCAGGAACATGTGCGGAGTTCTGCTAACAGAGCCAAGTCGGATTCCAAATTTTGCTAAATTATCCGGCACATGCCGAGCCACCGCTGCCGCAGCAGCAGCGGCGGGGGAAAACATGTTTGGCCAGCTAGCAGCACATATGTAAGACTGACAGCTGCTGCTCGGCCGGTTCTCTCATTCTTTCCATATCTCCAACTCCATCGCCATCTCTCGGGCTCCGTTGCCCACTCCGCCCTGCCCATTTAAGTGCCACATGTCGGAGACGTTCCGCCAGATCCCGCAGGGAAAGCGATATGACAGCGGCAGCCGGGAACTCACACGTGCCACAGCGCGACTCCGAGTTAGAAGCGATTTTACACAGACTTCACAATTGAGTTTCGAAATCACTGCAAGATGCTTATAATTATTTAAATGATAATGAAGAAGTGAGTGTAAATTGTATGATGAGAGGTTTAATACTCCCAGGAAAAGGTTGATTACAATTTTTAAATATAAAGTGATTATAAAGAGAAAGCTAAATAATAGTAGCATTCTTTAATTTTTGTCAATTAGTACTTATTATAAATTATAAATATTGAAAAATATTAAAGGCAAGCTTAAATAAAGGAATAATCATTCAAGATTCAATTAATGAATTCAAACAAAGCTTTGTTAAAATAATTTATAGCCTGTTTATTGTTAAATATATTGCTGTATAAATTAAGGTTATAAAATCGAATCAATGCCACATTCATTTTTTATTTATTGTTTTATTATGAATTTATGAACGTTGCTCAAGTCTATGAATATTTTGATTTGATTAAATAATTCATTGGCAATTCTTCTTTTTTAAAGCTTCTTCTACTTGGAAATATAATGACAAATTTCCTTGAAGTCGCTTAACAATTTCCATATTTTCCTTGTTTATTTTCTGTGTATCGGAAAACTGTCGCTCTCGTGCTCATTGCTTGTGATAAAGTGCCGGCATTTCAACTCATTTCGGCTCACTTTGTGGAATTGATTTTCAATATTCATTAAGACGCCCCCACAGACAGCCAAACACACATCACACATCGCCGCGGGTTCGTTGCCTTGGCAGTGGTGGCGATTTATACAGGGGTGGGTCGAGTTCATCTGTTTGTCTGGGGTTTCCCTCAGTTTTCGGGTGGGCGTGGCACGTTTGCATGCGACAATTGCACTTCCGGCAACTGCACCAGCACACACTCCCCTCCACTCCTTAATACACCCTGACATTGCTCTGCCATTTTCTCTCTTCGCTCAAACGATTCTCGGTTTGGAAAAATTCTCGTTTTTTTTTTCTCTGTTTTTGGGTTTGGTCTTTGCTTCGAACTGGAGCAGGTGCTCTTCCCGGCTGCGTGCCTCAAATTGCTGGCTCATGTTGCGTCCATCAAACAGCTGACGGCGTCGATCAATTGAAATTGCTTTTTTCGCTTTCCACCATCGCGTCTCGCCCTTCGATGTTGCATCGTGGCTCCCGTGTTGCTGCGGTTGGTTCTTGTCGCTCTCTGATGACTTCCTGGAACTAATGACTGATGGATCGTCTTGGGAGTCGTTCATAAAGTAGAAAAAATAATAGCTTCTATTGTGGGTAGAACTTCTTTGAAATCAAATTAGTGTTCAAAGTTTTTATTGAAACGTAAGAGAAGTCAGAAGCATTTGTGCTTTATATTTTCTCCAGAAAATGCATAAAAAATTAAACAAATCATGTAAGAAATGGGGGAGCAAGTGGTAAGCAGCACCTCTCTCTGCGCTTCTCATAAATTCAACTTAAGTGAGTGACCAACTGGATTTTAGTGCTTTATTGGCCCTCTGAGTTATGCACAGCCCCCCGAGAACACAATTTCCAATTGCATGCAGAAATATGAGCCGGAATTGCTCTGTGCTCGGAGCGCTGGTCATTATTTCGTTCCGCATAGAGGGAACAAAACAATGCCAAAGAGAGAACTCAATAAATTGCAGAAAAGCGAAAAGTGGAAAGAACTGAAAAATAAACAAGAACGAAACTGCAGTACCAGTAACAAAACCAAAACCAAAAAAAAAGTGAAGAAAAACAAGCTTTCCACTTGCAGTTTTAATGTGTTTTGTGCGTTGCTCCTCGTTTTATAATTGAGTTGGCAGTTGCAGCAAAAGTTGGAGCTGCAGCAGCAATGCACTCTGCCTCCCGCCTTTATACCAACCAGACCCATTTCCCGGCCGCAGCCCGCTTTTCCCGGAGGAGCGGGAGTTGTGCACTCGTGTGCACTGAATGCGAAAAAGTTCCGCACAGTTTTCGACCGAAACGCGATATTATTATACGTATTTCCCATATTTTTTATTATTATTCTCATAACATCCAGCCCCGCCCAGTGCGGACATACCTTTATGCGGCGCCCTCAAAATGGAAGCGCCAACACAAACGCTCGGGGATCTGGTGCACGGTGGCTGCCAGTCAGACAAAAACCACCATCCTTGGTGGGTTTCCTTAATGAGTGCTTCCGTCGAAGCCCTATTCCCTTTTTACACGCTTCTCAAAAAATTAGAGTTTAGTTTACATTTTTAATATTTTTTAAGAAATAAAAACTGAAGTGTCAAAATCAGCAGCAGCAAATAAAGTACTTTTTAAAAAAAAAATAACATTGCTGTTGTTTATAAATTGTTATATATACTTATTTATTTGTATATATTTATATACTCATCAAGCTATCTTATTTCTGCTTTCAGATTATTCCTGATATTTCGGTAAGTTCTTTAAATGCTACAGAATCTAAAATACTAGCGATCCAGAGATTAGAGGTCTTGGGTTTTAAAACAATTTTTTTTTTTATAAGCTTAAATAATGACTACTCACCCTTTTCTGCTAGTGCACTGGCACTTGTTCCAACTTGGCCGCATTTAAAAGCACATTTTCTTTCTATCACCGCACAGCGTGCTTTAAGCTGGATCGACGCTCCATAATCGCTATATTTTTTGCTCCATTACGGGCCTTTCCCTGCAATCGGTCTGTAAATTGTCCAAAGCCGATGAAAGATCACCCAGGAAGCCTGAAAAAGCGGCTCTTAATTTGCTCGGGCCATAAACGGCACCACTTTCCTATGTGTATTTTCCGGCCCAGCAAAGTGTGAAGTGTGGGTCATTATGCGTACGAGTGTATTTCATAACTCACTCTTATGGCTGGCAAACAAATGAGCAAAAGTGTGCTAGTCTAGTCGAGACTGGGAATGGAGCCTAAGCCCAAGCCGGAGCCGGAGCCCCGTCTGCCAGATGAGCCGTTAGACAGCGCTGATGGCGCCCCCAGAGTTCATTTACTCCGCTTGGCCACCAAGAAAATTCTATGGAAAGAAAAGGCTCAAAAAATGCCCAACAACGTTATTTGTAGTTTTTATTTCTTTTCTTTTTCTTGACTCATATTTTGCTAGAACATTTCGGTTTTTTTTTTTATTGTTTTTGTGTTCTTTTAAATGCTTGGCTGGGCGAAGAGCGAAGAGGGGTCAGGCGGACGATGAGGGCTTGAAAAAATCCAAGCTTGGCCTGAAAAAAGTGCTTATTAAATTTAATGACAGCACGCTGGCTTGCGAAAAGCGATTTGACTTTTTTATTTCAAGCTTTTTTCCAGCCTTTTTTCCAAAGCTTTGGTTATATAGCTTTTTCAGTATTTTTTTTATTTTTTGTTTTCCGTTTATTGGGGGCTGGGGCTCATTGGGAGCACCGAGGCCATAACAGCACAGTCTTTAAGTTTAATTATGTGGCAGGGCTTCTTGCCCCGGCTCTGACTCCATAAAATGGATCGTAATGGACATAATAGTTATACAGTTTCAATTGAAAAGGTAACAAATTTTATTGTTCGTGAGCCTAAGTGGAGGGGAAAACGAAAGTTTACATTTGATTAATTCCACATTTCCTTTTTAACTCGAAGAAGTTGTTTTTCTAGCCTGACAGTTGGATAAAATTTAGTGGTTATTATTTATTATAATAATATTAAGGAGTTTAAGTTTAGGAAAAGGGAGTAATTGGTCTTAAGTAAAGAAATAATTTATATCCTTACGAAACTCCTGAAGCTGTTTCGAAAATAAACCTTCCTTTATACTAAGTGATCCCTGATTGATGCCGCTTAACAACACCAGCAATCAATGTCCACTACCTGGTAGTTTGCCAACTTAAAAAGCAGTTTCCCTTTTTCCCGACCTGTCATTGCCTTATCCCCCTTTTATCCTTTAGCGATTTCCACCTTGGCCAACTGTCGCTGCCTGTCTGGTCGCCATGAGATTTCTCACAATTATGAACGACAAACTGGCATAAATTTATGACTAGCGTGGACTCCGGTGGAGTTTTGGCATTTGCAGGCTGCCAGTGAAAGTATTTTAATTAAAAGGGGGACGGCGGGCTTTAGACCTGCAGGTTATGAGGCGGTAATTTGCAATTTCCCCGCACAAAGACGTGGCTCACTCGGTTGGCTTATTATTCAACTGGTTTCTTGGTATGTTCCCCGCTGTATCAAGAGGGAGCTCGCTCGCTGCTCGTTGAACTTCAAATTGTGCGCGAAAAAAGTGAAATTCGCCTTTGGCGGCTCACTGCCACTCTGTTGCCAAGTTAATGAACTGCGGCGGGGCAAATCTGGGAGCAGGGCCAAAACAGGAAGCAACTTTGTAACATTAGCACAGTTCCCTCTTAGGCAAGACACAAAAACTATGCTAATTTCTTTCTCAGCTGCTAGCCGACGGATTTATGAAATGAATTCATTTTCGTTTTCAAAGAAACACCCGAAGACGCGGAAGGGCAGGGACTGGGTTGCGTGTCAAGGCATTGGCCACAACTGTTGACTTTTATTCACACAATTACAGGCGGCGAATTTGCATTCACTTCCTCCTCCGCTCACCTGCTCCGTTCACCTGTTCGACTCACCAGTCACGCTCGAGTGACTCCTCGGGGGAGACGCTTCACTTGTTAACAATTAAAGACGAACCCTTGACTTTGACCAGAGAAATATGTACATGTCTCGATGGGATAGAAACTTATCTTGATTTCGGGTGATATATCTTAATAATAAATAAATGAAATTGGGAAAACATTTGGATGATAATCTACAAAGTTCGCCCACTTATTCAAGCCATCTAATTAGCTTTCTTTTGACAGTGCCCTGGCTTTGTTTCGGGCGTTTGAATTAGCATTTTCGAAGCAAACAAAGTGGACATGGAAATGCTCAAAACTCCTATAAATAATTCAAAACTGACCCCGAGCGGCTTTCATTTCGTTTGAGACGGTTTCGTTTTGTTTTCCTTCGTTTTGCGGGGAAACGATTGTTTTTCATGTGACGCAGCAACAGTTGTCTCTGGTCTTTGGTCTCTGGGCCTGTGGGAACGTCTCGAAGAAGTCATAAAACTAACAGTTGAGCGGAAATTAACACAGATACTCTCCAGGCCGGGTCCGAAGAGCCCTTCAGCTTGGTTCGGGCCAAACAACAATCGGGCCTCTATGTTGTGTTATGGCATTACCTTCCGATTGCGATGTAGATGTAGATGGGTGGTGGCAGATAGCCGGCGGACAGGTGATGAGCCCCGGGAGAGGATTAGGTCTTGGTCTAAATAGCCATCAGATGACGTTGCACAATGCGGGTAATACGAGTATTCATGTATGTGGCCATCATTAGTCGACAGTTAGTCTTTTAGATCGAAGAAGTGGGTCTCCGGAATGTTCGACGGCAGTTAAGTTGCGGATTGGGCACACACGGTTCATTGTCAAGGCATTCGTGAGGGCTTTCTACTCTTGGGAGTTTGATCTTTCCGAGGAGGGCCGATAAAAGACCCTCTCAATAACAAATTGATACGCTTGAGGCGACTTCCTCCATAGATCTAGGTTGCCCCAACTGCACTGGCACCAATTAATATAAGATAAATCCCTAGATCTTATCACAGTAACCTGCATTTCCTGTCGCTCACTGAGGAAAAAGCTGAGGTGAGATACTTGAAGGTTAGAAGTGAAGAAGTGTCACTGATCGTGAAACCAACAGAATTTCTGAATTGTTACCTACATTTTTTATTATTTTAGCTTCTTAGGGAATACATATATATTTTAGTTTTTATTAAAGAAACTTTAAGTTTTTCTGCGTGTGCCGCTGCCTCCTTGGCTGCTTGGCATTGTTGGGTGTTGTGCGTTCCATTTCGCTTCTCTGAACTTGTTGAAAGCGAGTAAAATGTGCCAATTTTCTATATATATATGGTATATACCATATCTTGATGTGCTTGTAATGCAAGAATCGGAGAGCGAGAGCCACAGGCTCTTCCATACATGGCCACTTCATCACGCAGCGTTGGCCAAGCGTGCTGTTGCCGCAGTTGTTGCCTGCAAAATGCAGCTGAGCGTCGCGACGCGTCGCCTTCCTCTCCCAGCTGCTCCTATTGTTCTGGCCGCGCTCGTGCTTGTGCTAGATTTATGCACTGGCTCACCTCTCCTTTCCCCTCCAACCGCCAGTCGCCAGCCGGCAGCCCCCAGGACAGTTTCGATTTCAATTTAAAGCGGATGCTCGCTTTAATTGCTGGCCGGGGCTGACTATAATTCATGAGTGCATAGCTGCACTGGGACGTTTCGGGTTGAAATTGCGGCCCCTGAAGTGGCAATGAACTTGCAGATCGAGTTCAGAAATTTGATATATGGGGAGGCAATAAATGGGCAATTTTGTTTAACCTATGAATGAGTGGGTTCCTTGACTTTCCCATTCCCATTAATTAAAGATTTGAATTAAATGGAATATTTTAATGGAATTTCTTCATAACTTCTAGCATCTCCTTAATACAGCTCTTCTTGGTCCTGCTTGCCTTTTGAGATGACCAAGTCAAGGGGAAATGGCCAAGACGTCTCGCCTTCCTCTGCGGTTCAGTGGCCTTTGTCCGTTCGTCGTTGCACTTGACACAGCTCCTGCTGCCACAGCCACTGTCAATGCAACTGAAATGGCAATTGCATCGCCAGCCATTGGCAATGCAATGCAATTGATTGTGGCAGCCAATTGAAGGGGATGAATGGCTTCGGCGACTCACTCACTTTCACTGATCGAAAGCGTGAAGCCAAAGTTTAATTGAATCTGCAGCTGCTGCTGCCGTTGGTGCTGCTATTGCTGCTATACTCCGCTGGCATCGGCAATGATTGGTAACATTCAATGGTTTCCAGCTCTTACCAACTTTCAAACTTGGCCATTTGAAAGTTATTGGCCACAAGTGCGCGCACACACGTTGCTCCCATTGCAGCACAAGCCCGCAGATACTCGTATGTACGTCGAAGAAACTCGAAGTAAACTTAACGTGTCAGCAAGTCGAGCCGCAGAAAAACTTTTCGGCCTGCCTCTGGAAGTTAGGTTGCGACAAAATCAATAGGAAAACTTCACCACCGAGGGCAGAACGGGGCGGGGCGGGTCGGAGAGACTGCGTTACTTCGAAATGGGGGGCGTGGCCCCTTTGCAGCAATTTGTTATATTCAGGCGGTGTCTGCCCAAAATTGGGTCACCGAAAATGTTCAATTATTCGAGTGAAATGCAGCTCGCAGCCCAATGGAGCAAGTCGTTGCTGGGGAGTTTGGGGTGTGTGGGGGCAGCCCTGATTTTGGGCCCACAAAAAACTCGTTTTTCGGAGTTGATGTAAGCCAGATTTTGTCCGGCTGCTGCTGCTGGCTCGTTTAATACGCTTTATGGGAAAAGTTGATTCCAGAGATTTTGTCACTTACTCGAGGGGGAAGCCAAGCCACATAAATGACTTTATCCTAACTAGAAGGTATTATCATGAGGATATATACGTTTTGTAGTGGCTCCCTGTGGTGTGTTTTGGATTGATAGCTGGAAAGGACCAGAAATAATCTATCAGAGTAGCAGTGGAGTAAGGAGAATGCATTTATTTTAAAGTTCAATTACGATTTCAAAAATCTAATCTTATTCTTTGGGTATTGTTGGCCTTCTTTCTAATTAATTAATGTTTTACGTCAGTGTCATAACTACATAAGTATATAAGACTTTAATTATTTAAAATACCTTCACAAATATATACCTATTATATCTCTCAACAGATGATATAATATAATATGTTGCATTCAACCAAAGAAAGCTCTGCGATGATCAAAGTGCATTTGGTGTTCGTTGGCCTGGCTAATAAATTTTCTATCGTTTCTCCCCTCTCTTCCCTCTCTCTCCCTTCATATTTTATGAGTTGTACAACAAGTTTATAAGCCCAAAAACCCTTGGCCACACATGGGAAAGCCATATACTCACTCACATTTCCGTGTGTATGTGCGTGCATGTGTTGATGCTGCGACTTTCCATTTGCACAGATTTCCACATTTCACATTTTCGGATTTGAGAGATTTCAATATGTAAACGCCGTTTATACCAAATGCGCCATGAATAAAATTCGTCTCGTTTCGATGGTCGTTTGCTCAGGAGAGAAAAGTCCAAATGGGATTTTATTTATGAAAGGGGACGCACGGCTGATGATGCAGATGTGTAGCGGGGCTTAGGGGTGAGGGGAGTTGAGTCAAGTTGCGTTGAGGGCGGACCCCTCCTGCCATTTACTCGGAAATTCCAGCCTCTGGCCACTGCGTTGGCCAAACATTGCACAAATCAATGCACTGGCACGAACTCAGCTCAGAAGTTTGATCGATTTAGCGCCCGTTGGGCTGATGTACACTAGGGAAAAGTACTGATTATTTTGGGTGAGTACTCTAGTAAGATAATTGAGTAATAGTTATCCTGAAAATAGTTTCACAGTACATACAGTTTTGATTATAGAATCTTCAAAGCATGCAATTGCTTGAATGTTATTAATTAATATATAAAATAAATGTTTCAAGTTTGAAATTACCTTAAACCAAGCTATACAAAGAGCTAAGATATCATTTGGTTTATTGAAGTCTAAAAGGAAACTATAAATCTTAGTCTTAGCTTTTCTTTCAATTACTCTCCTAATCTCCACTCAATCCCTTAAAGTTTCATGGCTAGTGCATGCATTTGATTTTAGCTTATATTAATTTTTCTAGTGTAAAACCACACCTCTCCCGGTGGCGACAATGGGGGAATCCGAGGGAATCCGGGGGAATCCCAAGGGGCGGACACTGGCGCTTTAAGCAAACTATAACTGTTGTGGTTGTTGGCCTCGGGATTGACCGGCCGCATACGAGTTTATATATAGTATGTTATATGGCGTGGCAAAGGGCGCGTCGACTAAATGGAACACTCTGCGGTTGCTGGCTGTCGTCGTTGTCGATGTTGTTGTCGTTGGGGCAGGGACAGGGCAGCGGCTCATTATTAAGTTGTTTGGCCGACATCATTCGGTTGATTTATTTAGTTAAATGGATTCTATTTACTGGCCCATTTGAAAATGTATATATTTTTGGTTCGCTTATCGCGCTTGGCCCACATTTCCCACTCATTTCGGTTCAACTGCCCCCACAGATAAGCGCATCGCACTGTGTTGCACTCTGGAAATGTTGACACAAATGTGTTGTTCAACCACTAAGCTGACACGGCCGCAGATGTTGCCGTTGAAGTTGCATTTTCCTCGGCAATTCGACGTCAAATTGTCGCAAATTCTTACAAGCGCCGCTCATTAAAATTACCCAAATGCCAGCTCCAATTGTCGGAGCAGCGCTGGATGGGAGAAGGAGCGAGAAACGGCATCGCATGACAAATGGCGGCGACGAGAGCTCTAGACAAGTGCCACCTAGGGATGCACTGGCAGAAAATGGTCCTCTAAGTAGTTGAAAAATTTCTATAAAAGGCCAACTGAAACTAATTCAAAGGCTGTATAGTATTAACCACTCTAAAAGCATGATTGTTTTGTATTTTTAAAGATACTCTTTGTGGGAATAAGGGCATCATTCCAAACTCTTTTAATACTTCTCCGAGTGTCTGTCTGTTTTTCTTTACTTTTTCTGCTGCTCAACAAATTTGTCGCTGGCATTTTGCAACGTGATTTTGGTGACTTGGGGTAGCCTGATAAGCTGGGCCATTTGGCCGCTGATTTCCGACTGACTGAAGAGCTCTTCGGTGCTCCGATACATCGCGGAAAGTGCTGATTGCGGGTATTGCTTCGCTTTGTAATACAAAGCGCAAACAAAAGTGCTGATCGAGCGGGAAATTGCCAGATGGAGCGTGGCATATAGAAGTAACGGAACTGAATCGCCGACGTTAGCCAGGTGAGCGCTGAGCTTGGCTGAAACCAAAGATCGAACCCGATGGTCGTCTGCTGAAATAGCAAAAAGTTGCCTGGCAAAGAATTACAAATAGAAGAAAAAAAGAGCAGCACGATCACCTCGATCCGATCGAAACTCCACTGCAGGTGCCTTGCCAGTCAGTTGCGCAAGAAGCGAGCCAGCCACTCGAAGCCTTTGTTCAGATCGCGGCCAGACTGTCAACAGATTGGTCTGGTCCAGTTCTCCTCTGGCCTCGCAACGAGTCTCATTTAGCTCATTGAAATGGAAAGCTGGAAAATTAACATTGCATGCGGACACTGGGCAAACGGACAGCAAACAACAAAAAAATACAACAAAATTCTAAATACAAAAACCGAATTGCAAATGGAAAAACACTGAAGCACTAAAGGTAGACTATGATGTTTGGAATAGTAAAATACCCCCTTATTAGTAATAATAATAAGTTATTACATAGAATTTGGTTATAATAAAATGAGAAATTATATCAGGATATCATCTACCTCATTTGAGTATCTTTGAGACTACAAAGATAATGTTAAAGCAATTATTTATCCCATTTAAATAATATGTGGAGGAATATTATCTATTATCCACCAAGTTGTATATAATTTGGTAATTTATTATTCAACTTTAGAAAGAATAAATAGTTAAATTGTTTAGCCATGTTTTTACAAAAATGTTAGCTTTAGCTAAGTGCAAAATTATCTTGCAACATTCGGGTTTTTCGATTTCTAAGCTCTACAAATCAAAGCGTTGAATTAAAATTAATTGACTTAAAATTGTAAGATTAGTATTTTCTCTTTACTTGCAAATATCTCTTCCTTTTTAACCCTATAAACTGCAATACACCCAATAGTACCTCTCAAATAAGTGATATATGTATTCAGATCCATACTAAACGGCTGCTCATTTGGCATTCTACGTACTTGCCAAGTTGCCGGCATTTGGCGGGTGTTACGCGACTTTGAGCGCTCTAATTGTACGCTTGTTGTTCGGCCAACACACAGCTGAAGTGCGCATATACAAAAACGGTTGAAATACACACTAAAAGTAGCAAAAAATAAAATACAACCCAAAACACACGGCGACATGCAACGGTGCACAGACATATAACATTTGGCTGCGCTGAAAAGCCAAACAAAATGCGAAAAAAGAAACAAACCAGAAACAGAAACAGAAAGAAAAACAATCCAATATGTACTCAGAGCACAGACAAAGCACGCGACTGCCACTGCAGATAATTTGTTATTAAGTGGAGTGGAAATGCGTAGGAAAATATGATATAATCTGGCGGAGAATGGGCGGGCCTGCATGCATGGCCAGGCATATGGAACCGTTTTGTTTCAAGATCAAGTTCAAGTTTGGAGCGATTATTATGCCTTGTTGAAGTGCACAGATTTTCCGGTAGCCAGTCGCAGTCTTCGTCGTCGTCGTTGATGGGAAACTCGCAATTGGCATTTTCACAAAAACCAAACACTCCGCGAAACCGCAAAACCCTGCGAGACGCTGCCGGGCAATTTGCCAAACGGCACAAAAAGTGTCTAAGCGCAGCGAAATCACCTTTTGACCCACTTTAAATATGTCTGTGGCTGTTGCTGTTGCGCTGCATAATGATGCAAATGATGTTGCAGCCTCTGATTGATGGGCAAAGCGAATCTCAGCCGTGGCAGCTAGCTGGAAATCAATCCGTAAGCACTGTGTAATGAGGATGCAGTGGGGCAGAGAGAAAAACAGTGTTATTCTTTGGGTTTATGAATAGAATAGGGTTTTATTAGGTTAAATTAAATATTGGGCAGTTGCTTTATAAATATTATAGTTACAGATACAAGACTTATGTATAATAAAAAGGAGTCTTTTCTAAAGCATAGCAGATAAACTAATACCTGAACCATCTTTAACAAATGTAATTAACTCCAGAAATATTCTTACCGTGTAGTTAGTATCTGATAGATACCAACTGCAGCGGTAGATACACCCAGCGGCTGTCTTGGGTGAAAACGAACGGAACGAACGGAAGTCAGCGGCAATTTGTGAGCGCAAATCAAACCATTTACCGCCGCTGGGCCTGCCTGATGTTGTTATGTCGTTACGTACTGTACATAGTTAGCTGCCGATGAATAGGTAAATTCGTAAATGTCAAATGCGAAAAGCAGATGCTAGCGGTTTTCGTTTTTCTTCAGTTGTAGTTTTTTGCACGAACGTGACTCTTGCATTTACGGTCTTTAAATTAACTGCAGCTACGGCTGCGACTTAAAGCTTCAGCCTTTTTTAAGTGTGTCAGTCAATGCACGGAAAAGCCGCCAGCAGCAACAACAACTGCAACAAGGTGCAGCATTCCACGCACACTTGCACACCGCTCTCTCAGGCTCACTTAATTATGCATTAGGCAGCAGCATTGACAGGCGCACTTTGCCAGGAAAGGGAGGGAGTTCAACGAACTCACCGCCTGCCCGAGGAGTAAAGGGTTCCGTCAGGTTAAATGTGATTATTGCAGCTGTGAAAGGGATGAGGGAGAGAGAGATCCTCTTAAATAATTAGAAGGCCTAAAAGGTTCCGTGTGTCAAAGGATTTTTTTGTTTGGTTTTCTGAACCTAAAGGGTCTTTAGCAAAAACTCTTTTCTAAAGTTTTAGATTAAACACTCAGTTAGTTTTTTACATTTACTCTTGACGCATTGCTTCACCTAATAAGAGGATTAAGTCTTATTGCAGATATTTATCACCTAATAAAGTAATTTACAGCCCAGAAGACAACCAAAAGCATTCCTTAAACACAATTATCGGGTGGCATATTGTTATAATTTACTGAATGCCTGCAACTAACTGCACACAAGGGGAAACCAAGCGTTTTCCCTAAGCCGAACCATTGTCAGGACCCCCCCTCAAGTGCAATAATTTAAATCAGCTTACTGCCTGTCCGAGCAACGCTCTCCATTAAATCAGACCCCATTGTTTACGACAATCAATTGCCACCTTAAGATCCCCATGCTCCCTGGTTGCCGCTTAACCTGTGCCTGGTTTTAGGCCAGCTCTCGGCCAACTCTGTCAAAGGTGGTTAGCTGTAATTGGCGAAATACTCGCACGGCGACGCTGCGGCCATTCAATGGAGCGTGCAGCTCCGCTGGTCGCAGAGGTAACTCCGCCACATGGCCACAGTCCAGTGCATCCGAATTAGGGGGAGAAACGAGAATTGGGGGAAGGAAATGCGGGGCTATAGCCATTGACGGCTTAACCCACGCATGTGGCCGTTGTGTAGATTCCAATTGAATCTGCCGGCACGCAGAGGCGCGACCAAATCGATGTTGCCGCTGGTTGCCTCCATGTTGCCCTTGCCCTCTGTTGTTCTTGCTACCGCTTTTCTGTCCACTGACTAATGGCTTAATGTGTGTGCGTGTGCGCTGCGAGTGTTATGTGGGAGATGCATGGCAGCTGTGTGCAAATTTATATTGCCTACATTTTGGAGCGGCTGTGGAGGGCGAAAGGAAGAGATAGGGAGTGCCGTGCCCCGCAAGTGCAATTGATTTTGTTTTGCTTCTAAGCTGCCCGCACATGACCAACATTGTCTCCAACTCCGGGCAGTAACAGCTTTGTTACACTTACAAAATGGGGGTTAACATTAATTCTTCCTAGAACATTTATGCTCAAGTTGTGATTATTTTATTTGGGTTTAAATAATGTGAGAGTTAGGCATTTTCTCTCTTAAATAAAAGGTCTTGTAGGCTAATTGTGCAGCATTCTGTGCGGTCAGACTTAAGCCCTTCACATGCTCTCAAAAATAGGGGCCATAGTATAATTATTATAATATAATTATATAATTATTATAATTATAATATATAATTCTACTATGATAGGGGCCTTATCCTCTTTAAATTCCAAAAGGGGCCGGCGGATTTAGAAAGCCTCCTTGACCTTATAAATATTTTTGAAGTCAATATATTACGATCACAAATTGAACTAAAAATACCAGCTTCCCTTTAATCATCTTCAAACAATTTTGCTTAGTGTACAGAATCCTCACGGCTCGTTGGCCAGGCAATGCGAGATGGGGAGTGAGGGTAGCGAGGCGGAATACACAGTGTGTCCTGGACCGCACGAGCGCCTTGTTTATTGAATTTGGGCGCTT
>JAEIHY010014181.1:0-17454 GCA_018904565.1 Drosophila tsacasi | reverse complement strand
CGTTTTTGCGTTTCCTTCGATATCGATAGGTAACGCACGATAGTGTAAAAAGACCCTAAAAAGACCCGAAGATTTCAAGAACAACCAGTTTACAAATTTATGAAAAATTATTGCAAAGAAAACATTTGTAAAGTCAACGTCTAGTAACCATAGCATTGATTTTACTGTCACTGCGAAAAAAAACCTTTTCAAAATGAGCTGCTCACACGAAATCCGCTTGGTGCTCTTCGTTATCTACATGATGGAGTCCGTGGCCAACATGGTCCTGATGCGATTCAACCTTACCGGATTCTATGTGATTTACAAGAACCGTCTGCCGTTGCTCCAGGAGGTTCCGTACTTCTGTTACCTGGCATGCGTATATATCTTCATGGTGCTGAATCTGCTCGCCGCCGTGAATCTATGCACAAGTGACCAACCTTCGATCCCCGAAGAAGTTCTGCGCTCGCTGATTAGCTGCTTCGTCTATGTGATCTGCTCAAAGCTGTTGCTGTTGGACGCCGAATCGGACCTTACCGTCATCAAGGCAGTCAAGGCTAAGAAACCCAACAATGAGCTGCCGCAGAAGAAGCCCCTGCACTTCAAGTACAACCATCTGCACCCTCAGGCAATGGCGTCGATGGTGTGCAGTGTGATTCATATGCTACACTTCCTCGTCGCCCTTTATGTGATGCGGCTCAACGAGGACCCAGGATACGATATGGGGAGCCTAATGCCGCACTGGCTAAGCAACTTTTGGCGGATCTGGGAAGGTACCTGAGCTCAACCCATTCCCTGGGCTTCTCATTTTAATAAAGTTAAATTTTCATTTCATTTTAGACTACTTACGTATATTGCTTACAGTAACCTTTCTGTACAACTAATCCAGGCTCACATTAATCAGTTAGGCAAAGGATCACAGCATAGTAAGATATGCCTCTCTCTCTGCGACAAATAAAAACAAATGGTTAAAAAACAATACAACGTCGGTCTTATATGATGATTTTTCAAAAGAAGTTTCACAATTTTTTTAGTTTTAAGACTTTCGTTAAAAAGTTAAGAGATCTCTTCACAGATTTGTAAGTTTCCTATTACTTGAACGAGGTTACGACCCATCTATGTTTTACTGGTTTTTAGAGCCCCTATTTAATTATATTTTTGTATTCCTTCTGTAACAAACAATTATTTCCTGAGCCTTTGTGCTTCGGGAATTCACCCAATCGCGTTAACTTATTAATAAAGAATATTAAGCTTAAATTAAAAAATCGAGACTCAAGAGTCTGGCAACGCCACGTGCTTGATCTGCTGGCGTTGCCGCACTTCTCGATCTAGAGGCGTCCAACGAGTAAAATCAGAGCGAGAGCTTACTCTTTGTTTTTATTTTGAGATTTTCCCGTTCTCAATTCACGGTTACACAGTGCGCACCGAGCAGTAGAGGAAATTTTTCAAAACATCGTCTCGATGATATATTTTTTATCAAAATAAAATAGAATATACTATAATATCTGAAACTCTGGCAAGGTGGTCGCTCGCGACCGGAAAGTCTGGTAGCGTTTTCTGTGTTGCCAGACTTTTCGGTCGCGAGCGACCAATGATGCCAGACTTTGCGGTCGCGAGCTATCGCAAAAAATATCAAATAAAAATATCGCTATTTCGATATTTGGGCAACAAAAATTCGTGATATAAATATACCATCTTTAGAAAAAATATCGATATATTGATACCGAGCAGTGCGTTTTTCGTTGATAATTTTTAAATTTATTTATTAGTTTATTGGTTCGAAAGAGAGCTGCCCCACCTGTTTTTGACCCCGCCCGGGCAACCTCGGCCCACCGCCTCGCCCGCGTACTAGCGGATATCGATATTTGCTGACGGTAATTGGAGAACGTTTTTTCCATTTTATCTCCTCCTTTTCCCACTTCGTTTCGTGCCCTGCCTCCGCTCCCGCTGTCAGAGTTCCAGCAGCTAGCCGTGTGTGTTGTGTGTGTCTGTGAAATCGCATAAAGATCGCATCGCATATGGGCGACGGCCCAAATGCAATAAGAATGTGTGTGCAATAATATAAAAGGAACGGAACGGAAGGGCCTGAACCTGGATCGGTTCGGTTGGGGTTGCTGCCCAAAACATGAAAATGGTGCTAGACGACGCCGTGCCGAGCTGGCATATTTTGGTGAGCGACGCCGTCGACGCGTTTTGTCCCGGCCGCGGACTGTGCGCGAGGAATTTACAACAAAAACAATGAAAATCGTATTTAAATTGCTTGAGACAGACACTGGAAATGCGAATTACAGTAAAATATCGGGGGCGCAATGTGCGAGCGATTTATACCCGAAATGTTTTTCTTTGAAGGCCCAGTCTAAATGACGTCACAAGCGTAACAGAGTGCAACAGACAACAATGACCGATGAGCATAAAAGTAACATTAACAGTAACAGCAACAGCACGAGCAACAACTCAAACTCCAACTCCAGCAGCAGCAGCAACAACAACAACAACAATCACAATACCAACAACAGTAGCAGCAACGCAAATAGCAGCACCAGCAGCAGCAACAACAACGGCAACGAAAGCAACAACAACTGCAGCATAATTGCAGAGGCGGCAGCCAAGTTTCTACTGAAAAATGGTCTGAACGGCAGCTTTCCCGTGCCACCGCCCCTGACGACCAGGACGCAGACGCTAACGACAACGACGACGCCGCCGACGCCGACGCCCTCATCCAGCTCCAGCTTCAGCTCCACCCCCTCAAATGGCTTTTTGCCGCATGCCAGCACGCCCACAGCCAAGACACCCAGAAGAAGCAGCAACAGTATGGCGGCCTCCGCTGCGGTGGCCGCGTCAAGCGTTGGACCTCTCGCTAAGCCCAGCGTCGATGTCCTGGGCGGCGTTCTCGACTACAGTTCCTTAGGTAGTGCCGCCGCCGCCGCTGCAGCCGCTGGTTCTCTGCCGCCCACGGGTTCGACATCGGCAGCGGTAGCGGGAACGGTAGCCGCGAAGAGCGGCAAGAGCAGCGGGATCAGCTCCAGCGCCAGTTCCAGTTCCAGCGGCTTTGATATGGGCAGGCATCCGATATCGACTCACAGCAACAGCAACAACAGCTGGGGCGGCTACGGTGGCCGTTTGCAGTTCTTTAAAGGCAAGTTCTCAAGCTTTAATTCCCCCCTCTCCGGCTTTCGCTAAATGATAAGATTCTCTTTCCAACAGATGGCAAGTTCATATTGGAACTGGCACGCTCCAAGGAGGGCGAAAAGAGCGGCTGGGTCTCGGTCACGCGCAAAACCTTTCGCCCGCCCTCGGCTGCCACCTCGGCCACTGTGACTCCGACGTCGGCGGTGACCACAACGTATCCAAAGAACGAGAATTCAACATCGCTGAGCTGTATGTATAGAAAAATGATGTCCTCTTAATAGAATTAGATCTTAGGTGGTCTCTTATCCGGATATAGTATTGTTTTCCGTAAGGAGACTTATATTAACTCTCTGCTCTAGTTAGACAAATGAACCAATTGGTTTTTAAAACTCTGCGCTAACACATTCGGACTTTACATTGCAGTTTCTGATGACAACAGCTCGATACAGTCCTCGCCCTGGCAGCGGGATCAACCCTGGAAACAGTCTAGACCTCGTCGCGGCATCTCGAAGGAGCTGTCGCTGTACTATCATCGCCCCAGAAACAGTGCCTTGGCCACGACTGCTCTCCGAACAGCCTCCCGTAAGCGGCGGCGACCCCATGAGCCACTCTCGCCCAGCGAAGAGCAACAGCCCATCTTCGAGGCAGCTGTCAAAGTGGAGAATGGCGACGAGACGCTTAAAGCGGAAGCTGGATCAGAGACTGAGACAGTTGATGGGGGCGCTAGGGCGGAGGCCTCAGCAAATGAGATTACAACCGACCAAGCAGAAACGATCAAAGCCGAGGAAGACGTTCCAGAGCCCAATAAGAATCCCAAGGTGGAGGGGATTGATGAAACCGAGTCAAGGGAAGCGGTGTCCACCCCCAAGGTTGAGGCACAACCAAAAGACGAGACTGTAGAAAAGATGAACACCAGCGAGGACGAGGAAGTTACGCCAGCGCATCAGGCATTGGACAGCTCGAGTGTCGTGAATGGTGATGGTGGCGGTGACCTGAACGGCAACACGAAGACGGTTCTCGGAAAAGCGAAGCCGAAACCCCGGCCCAGGCTTAGCAACATCATCCAAAAGCTAATTGATGGCGTTCCGGCACGCCTTGAGCAAATGTCCAAGACACCGGCAGCAGCAGTGGCCGCAGCGACGGCAGAGCGCGGAGGTGGCGGAGCCATCGGTAGTCTAAGTCACCCGTTGACACACAAGGTGAGATCCACGAAAATCCCGAGTTATTCTTAGCTAAAAATTAAACAGAGAAATAAAACTACTGACTGACCATTGGTATCTACTATTTTTCTAGGTTTCTCCCCCCTCGTCGGCATCGCCAGCTAGTCGTCTAGTCGAGTATCACCACCAGCACGTGTCGCCCCGGAAACGCATCCTTCGCGAGTTCGAGAAGGTGTCGCTGGAGGACAACGGGTGCGTGAATAACGGCAGCGGAGGGGGTAGCACCGGCAGCGGAGCGGGTGGCAAGCGGAGCCGTGCAAAGTCATCGACATCGTCAACGGCTGGCAAGGCGGCGCCCATGAATCTGGCCCCGCCCCAAGGTAAGCCCAGTCCCAGTCCAGGTTCAAGCGCCGCCAGTACATCGCCGGCCGCTGCGTCTGCGCCTCCAACTCGGCTAAACAGCTCCTACAGCATCCACTCGCTGCTAGGTGGGTGCAGTGGAAGCAGTAGCTCCTCATCTTCCTCTGCTAAGAAGGGCGCCGATCACCCGGCTGCCATTATCAGCAATGTGCATCACCCGCACCACACCCTGTACCAGCACAGCTCCCCGAGCTATCCACGCGCCCTGCTTAGCTCTCCAAAGTCTCCGGATGTGAGCGGCAGCAACGGGGGTGGTGGGGGAAAGTCCCCCTCCCATGCTGGAGCCAAGAAGCGTTCGCCGCCATACACGGCGGGGTCACCGTTGCCCGTGGACTACGGTCATTCCCTCTACAGGGATCCTTACGCAGCAGCGGGAGCGGGGGCAGGGCGTCCTTCCACAACGAGTTCGGCGTCACAAGACCTCTCGCCGCCTCGCTCATCACCAGCTTCGCCCGCCACTACGCCGCGCACAGTGCCCAAGAAGACTGCATCGATTCGTCGCGAGTTCGCCTCGCCGTCGGCCAGCAGCAGTAGCTGTCCCTCGCCCGGTGACCGAAGCACCTCACCGCCGGACCGAAGGCATATGCAGCAACAGCAACAGCAGCCGCACCTGCAGCGCAGCTCGCCGCTCCACTACTACATGTATCCGCCGCCGCCTCAAATGAATGGCAACGGTTCGGGTGGCAGTCCGACCTCGGCACCCGGTACATCGGGCAGCGCAGCTGCAGCGGCAGCGGCGGCAGCAGCAGCGGCCGCAGCAGCCTACATTCCCTCGTCGCTATACCACCCGTACATATCCACGCTGGCGGCCCTGCGGCATCCGCTTTGGATGCACCACTACCAGACAGGAGCGGCGCCCCTGCTGTCTCCACATCCGCAGGCCGGCAGCTCGGCGGTTTCTGCTGCTGCTGCTGCTGCTGCGAGACTGTCGCCACCATCGCCGTATCATGCATTTCCCTACAACGGAGCGGCCGCTGTGGCGGCAGCTGCGGCTGCTGCCGCCGCCTTTGGGCAGCCCGCTCCCAGTTCCCACACTCATCCGCACCTGGCCCATCATCCCCACCAGCATCCGCACCCGGCTGCACTGACCGCAACCACCCACCACTCGCCCGCTCACATGGCCACGCCAAAACTGACTGATAGTAGTACCGACCAAATGTCTGCAGCGTCCAGTCATCGCACCGCCTCCACTTCGCCGACCAGCTCGAGCGCTTCCGCCTCCTCCCTGGCGGCCGCTCCTGGCGCCAGCTCCTCCGCAATGTTTCACACTACTAGTAGCCTAAGGAATGAACAAAGTTCAGGTGAGCATTGAAGGCAGAAAAAGAAATATAAGTATTGTGTTTTAATACCTCAGGAAAATGAACTTTGCCTCTGCCAAAATATTACAGTTTATTGACACTGATTTTCTCCTTCTCACTCCAGACTTACCACTGAATCTGTCAAAGCACTGAGACATACACACGCCCCAGCTGCCCCAGTTTCTGGGCCAACCATTGAGTTAAGTACATTATCGCACTAGTAGCGCTTAAGACGACATTCAACTACACGTAACATTATCCCATAAGTTCGCTGCTAGTTTAGTTTTAATCTAATTGTTTTAGCTTAACCCCTAGCCTAGGTTCTCGACTAAGGCCAGAATTAAAACTACAAATATGAAAAAGGAGAAGGAAACTACGAGAAAGAAACTCAATCAAGTTCTTTTAGCCGTTCCAAAACGCCTCTATAAAATCAGTTAAAACATGGAATTTTGACTAACATATTTAATATGCAAAGGAACTTCATTCTATGCCAACTAATGAAAAATCAAACTATTTACAGGCATTTTTCTGTAGGATGTATGAAGTGCAAGTCTTGAAGAATCTCAAAAAAGAGTTACGTTTTTTGTTCATCAAAACATTTCCTTGAAACAGACTGAACCTGAATTTTTTTTAGAAAAAAAAATACAAGAAAACCTAAGCTATAGATCGCAGCATCTAACTTTTTAAAGTGTATTTATCGAAACAAGAACAGATTTTTATAAAAAGCTCGTGCCTTTAAAGATTTAAAGAAAACTAGGGATACAAAAGAATAAATTAACAACAAATTTGCTATAACAGATCGATAAGTGTGGAAAAATTAACAGATATTCTAAACATTTAGGTCCAATAAGGCAGAGTAGCCAGCAGTTTGTATTGAGTAGATTGTATACAGGCTGTGGCCTCAGTTCGCCACAGTTCAGAGGTCATTTCTGAATATATTTGAGTACCTCTAAAATTCCGAATGTATTCAGAGATGCAGATATTCCAAATAAATAGATTTTGCATAGAGAATTTTGGTGAGTTGCAGTTTTTTCTTTTGGAACTCATTGACTTGCTCTATGCTACGTAAATAAATGTATTTTTCTCTTTTCTCCATTTCTCATTTGTGAAATTGAGCTTTAAATCGCTAACCGACTTAAAGTTAACCTTCACAACTATCCACGGAATGTATAACTTTACTCAATACAAGTTCACTGTCCCTGCTGCTGCCCAATCAAAAACAATTGAAAATGTACAAAAATGTAATAAACATATTTACACAAAACGGGAAAGCAAGAAAGATCCTAGAACAGACAAATTCAAACCGGAATTCGTACAACTGAAACTGATACAAATAAAACAAAACAAAAAACATATTCCTAAACGCAAAAAGACAAAAACAAAACGCGGTTTCTCATATTTTCTAAATTATTTATATAAAAATCAAACGACTATTTATATCTACTGGTATGTTAATGCGTAAGAAAATAGTTGTAATTGTAAATACAGTATTTTTACACAACAACAACAACAACAACAACAATAACAAAGTAAACCGATTCACGTGAAAATAACCAATATATTCTAAATAAATATTTTTATAAAGGATTTTAACAAAATACTGTATATTATACAGACTAAAACTAAAGGATTCCATAAGAGGTCGATAAGGGTTTGCACAATTACGCTATTGAAAGCAAGTGAAAGTGAAGCTTGCATAAAATCCTATCGGCTTTGAATATACATTTCATGTAACTCTTGTGTTACTAATTAGAATTGATCCGAAAAGCCGGTAGAATTTCAAGCAAGCAGATTTTCACTTTAACTTTTTAGTAAGCGTATAAAAAAAAAAAAACAGAGAACCTAAACGAATAAAATAACAAATTTCCATGAAAATTCCATATACGGTCTTTACTACCTACTGATTAGTTAGCTAGGCGCCTAGGGACTATTATTTTATTTTTACTTGTATAACGGTACTGTGTACGACGTTTTGTTTTATTGAATCCGTAGTGTTTATATTTGAAATATCGGACGCCTTTCGAAAGTCGTCGCTATTGTTAAACACATGTACCATGTGCATTGTCGAACAATGTGCGGCAAAACCCGAAAATAATGTTGACAAAAGTGAAATATATACATATAAAGTAATCGAGAGAGAGGGTTTCAAATATATGGAGTAATGCTGCATCTTTTGATGCTGAAATTCGTGTAAAGTAGCGGAAACAAAATTAATTTTAAAGAACTATATTTTATATAGGTATATATATATACTGAAACTGAATACTTGATGTCAATAAAAAACTTATACTAAATGTATGAAAACTAACTTTTCAATGTTTTTACTTTAATTCAAATGGCGAGTATGGGGATATGCGACCTGTGGAAGCTCGTTGACTCTTGTTGTTGTTGCTGCTTGACTTGTGCCTGGTGAGCAGTGATGTCATTTTTTTTTACCAAAAAAAGCTGAATTAGCAAATATATAAAACTGAAAATTTAAATTTAATAGAAAAGAAGGTAAGAAAAAAGCTGATACATT
The DNA here is from genome assembly GCA_018904565.1 of Drosophila tsacasi. Lineage (NCBI taxonomy): Eukaryota > Metazoa > Arthropoda > Insecta > Diptera > Drosophilidae > Drosophila > Drosophila tsacasi. The sequence goes on along the minus strand of JAEIHY010014181.1, from coordinate 8,950 downwards.
CATAAGTATCCTAAAAATAACGATTTTGGGTGCAATTGAGCTGCTGTTATGATAATTTTGTTGTTTGAATAATATCCTAAAGTTTAATTCTTACCCCAAATTCAAATAAATTTTTTTTTTAATTTATCAGTCTTCGAAATATGGTCTTTTAATTTTATATCTATATTTTTGCGTCGCACTTAAAAATATATTGGAAATATGGCAAAAAAATTAAAATTCAATTAAAACAAGAAAGGATGCTAACTTCGGCAAGCCGAAGTTTAAATACCCTTGCAGGAAGTATTTAAAATTTGGTATATTTAACGATTGCGGTTCTTTTCGCTGTCGCGTGTCCTTAGTTAATATAAATGTTGAGCGAAACATGTTGACAGGGAAAAATTTTCCGCAACATCTCAATGTTGCGCAACATCAAAATAAATTAATTGAAATATATATTCCAGCAGCTATATGATATAGTAGTCTGATTTTGATAAAATTAAAAAAAAAAAATTCAAGAATAATACAAAATGGCCATGTCTCAAATTATATAAAAATACGTTGAAAATTGGCTAAGTAATAAAAATTTTCCGATCGTTCCTATGGCAGCTATTCGATATAGTCGGCCGTTCCGACATATATAGTAGTGAGAGCATATAAAAGACTATGTGCAAAGTTTCATACAGATAGCTTCAAAACTGAGGGACTAGTTTGTGATGCTGATCAAGAATATATATACTTTAGGGTCGGAAATGACTCCTTCACTGCGCTGCAAATTTGTGCTTAATCAGGTGATTGCTATCTGGTAATTGAAAAGTGTGCCGATAGAAATACAAATTTAAACATTTCAACTATCAAACTAATTTAAAACATCACTCAAAATGTCGTAAAATTTATATTTATGTTAAATAAAGTTCCTTTAATTTGCTAAAAAACTGGAAATCACGCTGAACGCGTGAAAAAAGCGGAAATGACATCACTGCTGGCGAGGATAAGGATAAGCACACGGAGGAGAGGATGGCGATGGTGTTCATATAAATAGAAGAGAAAACTATTTTTCCGTAGAGAGTGAAGTCGACTCTTGCACTTTCAGCGAGAAAGAATATAACTTGACTTGAGAAGGTTTTTGGATTATCTCTTTGAACAAAACAATATGTTTCCGGCTCTGTCCATTTTTTTTAGCTGTTAATTGGAAAGTAAAATATGTAAATTTTAATCGTAGCAGCACATTGTTTCTATATTTTTCATGTTTTGAATAAATTGTATACATTCGTTCGTTTATGAATTTAAATAGTTTCATTTAATTGCAATTATCCAGCGATTTACACATTACGTTACAAATATTAAATAACATCATAAAACGATCCGGATAGCACGAAAATATTGATGTTGGCGACAAGGCAGACACAAAAAATATTTAGCAGACAACTAATCGTATATGGGGATAGAAAATCGTTAATTTTAAACTTATAGAGATAATGTCTCTTAAATTAATATAGCATAATAGGATACAATTTGTTGCACGTGCATGCATGCGCGAGTGTGAAACGGCAAATGAATAACTAGACATCAAAACAATTCCGGGATCCGTTCATGATTAGAATTACAAGAATAGGTGAACACTTAAGTGTACAAGGTGGACAGTAAATTATATTGGAGCACTTGTGGGAGTGACACTATCAGCTATGGGTTAGGGGAGTCCTCTGCGTCTGAGTGGGGGGGAGTGGATGTGGATTGTGTATATTTCGGCCTAACATAGTGAACACATAGTTTTGAACTTGATGAATTAGATGCGAAATTGTACTACGCCTGCTGCGGGGGCACAGGGACCAGGCGACAGACAGGCGGCATGCAGAAAGGGAAGGTTGATCCATTAGTTGTGTTGAGAGATATTCGGACTTTGAAACGATGCCGCCGCCGATTCATGATGCCGGCGTGTGTGTAGAGGTTTACTGTTTGTTGTTTTTGGAGAAATTGTGCGAGGCCCAGTTGAGAGATGTCTTCCAGGAGTTGGCCAAAGCTTCGCTGAATTTCGCCCGGAAATGTTCGCGTGCTTTCTCCTCCGAATAGTCCAGCACCTGAATTGGAAAAAATGAGTCGGTTAGAAAATATAGTGATCAGAAATATGGTGGCCAAAGAGCATACTAAAGTCTCACGAAGGTAGTTCAAGTCCTTTTCAGAAGACAGTTCTGGCAGTCCCGTTGAAATCATCATTGAAAACAGCGATAAAATAAGGCAGCCGTGTTTCCGTAAAACTAAAAAGGCCTGCAAAGCGTTTATCAAATTGAGTTAAGATTGCCGAAATCGCCATTTGGATTTGAATTTCACTTACGCGCTCGCACAATTCTTGAAAGCGACGAAACTCGTCCGACTCCCGGTCCTTGTCTTTGTCCTTGCAGCCCTTGTTTATTACGTAGACGAAGTCGTGGGTTAACACGAAGGGCACTCGCTCACGACGCACGCCAAACTTCTCCTTAAAGTGGCCCAATATGTGGCCAAAGTCAATGTGAAAGAGCTGAACAGAGTCAGAATATCGAATGTTAAATGGTTTCATTTCTAAATGGCTCACATTGGCACTCACCTGTCCGTTCTTTTTCACCATTATATTGTCCGAATGACGATCCGCTACGCCCAGCACGTAGGTGGCCACACAGTAGCCGGCGCAGCTGAGCGTGAACTCGTTGATGGCTTGGTTTAGCTTATCGGGCAGTTTGTTGTGCTCCTTGAGCCAACTGAAGAGGGAGCCCTTCTTGAAGGGCGAAGTAGCCGAGAACATGCCCTTCTCCTTTTGTATATTTGCAATGGTTTCTGCGTGCCGCACAACCTCGATCATGCCGAGGCGTTGCTCCATGCTAATGCAGTTGTAGATGTTCATCCGGAAGTCCATTCTGTGGGGAGAGTGGAAGAAAAGTGCACTTAGTACAGTTCTGAAAGCTCCTGGTAACTCCATAGCTCACCCATCGCGCTTCCACAGCTGGTCCATCACCCTCAGCATTTGCAAGGTAAGCATGTCCTGGCGCAAGTCGTCGCCATTCTTAAAAATGATGTGCACATCGTCGGAGTTTAGGTCTGCGTTCTCAAACGCCACCCACAGCGGCTTCATTTTGCTGTCCATCACCTTGCACTTGTCCGGCGAGACGCCGTTGCAGCGAAAGCTGGGATTAAGCGGGTTCTGGATGTTCTGGAAGACGCCTTCGTTGCGCTGGTCGCGCAAGAAGTTCTGCAACAAACTCTTGACCTTCTCCTTGCTGCCGTGTTTCACTATGATGGAGCCCTGCTTCAGCTTCTCCAGCATGTGCAGCTGCTTGCGAAGCGGCGCCACGTGATGCTTGCAGCCCTTGAGGTAGACCTCCAGCAGGAGACCAAATCGCATCTGTATGGATGGCGTCTGCATTTCGGAGCGCAGATGCCAGAAGAAGTAGTGTCCAATGCGCTGATTGCGCATCGCTCGCTCCAGCAGGAACACCACCAGATCACTGGCCAAATATGATTCGTGCTTGATGGCCTGAACCAGTTGGAGAAGGTAAAGCAGCAAGTCCTCGTCCCTGTGGTGTAAGAATGTAAGACTTATTAACCTTATTTTAAATAAGAAATGAATTAATATTAACATTTTCGTGCCACAAGTCTGGTGTTGATATGCCATTGCACTGTGGTTGCGCCCATAGGCCAAAAATAACAACAAAAATCGCAAAATATTTGCGAAAAGTAACCAGGTTATCTCTAAAATGTCCAAATATGATTATTCCATAACCGTTTCGTCTTTAATCTAACGGGACATTTTAAAAATAGAGTGTAAAGCGGGAATAACTATTCAGTTTTTCAGCACAGCGGAGTTTTGATTGCTTTTCGTCACAACAAAAGTGAACTTAAAAGTGGTTAAACGTTCGATAGAAAGGTCAAATTTTAATTATCTAAAATGAATTTTGAAGTTTTAGGTATTTACTTTAATAAATTCTAATTGATGAATTGATTGAATTGATTTACCATTTTGGTGCATTTTTGATTGATTATACCTTTGTTGTGTATTATGTGAACGTCATTTTTCTAGTTTAGGTAAGGTTTTAGTTATGTTGCCCCCACAATCCCCCCTTAATGGGTGCTATCAGTGTATTTGTCAATGTTTTAAGGAAATTAAAATGGTAAGTGTAGTTGCGTATATTTGCGTACATACGTGTTAACATTAATAAACTCAAGCTGTATTTCGTCGTATGTTTTTGTGATATTTCTTTTGTAATCGTCATTTGTGTTTGTCAATTATGTTTGTTGACAATTTTGCATATTATTTAGTAAATAAATAATATTTACATATGAATGGAACTGATTAGCTTAACAGCAATTAATTCCGCATATTCAATAAAGAATTTAAAATGCAATATAACAAAATAGGAAGCTAACTTCGGCACACCGAAGTTCTCATACCCTTGCAGATTACAATTGGATCATTATAATTTAATACAATTCCGTTTCTATATATGTTATAGTGCAGTCCGATCTTGATCAAATTTAAACTGAAATTCTAGAATAATGCAAAATGGCCATATCTCAAATTATATGAAAATATTTTAAAAATTGGCAAAGTTATAAATTTTTCCTCAAAATTTCCCGATTGTCCCTATAGCAGCTATATGATATAGTCGTCCGATGCAGCCAATACAATATGTTAAATATTTTTTTTAGATTTTTAAGGAAAATTTCATAAAGATATCTCAACCCTTTGTATTTATGGCCGCGGCTCAGTACAAGTCCAACCACTGTGCATTGGACTGAGCAATATATTGTTAAAGCTGAAAGTTGCAGAGCATTTTTACACATATTTCTTACGTTAGAGATTGCAGACATCTGATGGCAAATCTTCGCACAGCTGGGTCCGGATAAGCGTAATCCAGCAGCTCCAGGGAGCGTTCAATGGAGATGAGCTCCCAGTTGCTGAGCAGGAACCATATATCGGCCACATCGTCGCGCTCTTTCCAGTAAACGCAGTGCAGAAGGATGGACAGCTCCTCGGGCAATTCCCGCTGAATGATGTCCCTAATTAAAGGAAATGTAATTTCAAATACAGCCAAGTATTTTCCAGCACCGTCTTACCTGCGTTCCCAGATGGCGTTTCTGTCCTGGTCGACCATCTCGTAGATTTTATCTAGACCCGTGTAGTTGGCTATCAGATCCCTGAGATACTTCTCCGGCTCGGCCCGGTGCTGCTGCTTCTCCTGCCTCCTGACAAGGGCACGCTCCTCGGCGTACTGCAGCACAGTTTCCTCGGTGGGGTAGCGCACGGTCCCGGTTCCGCTGCTCTGGAATGTGATGTCCACCAGGGCGCACTCCTCCTTTAGCGGGTTCGGTTCGACGGTGCCCAGCGGGTGGAAGACCTCATCCGACTGAATGTCGTCCGCGTACGTCCACGTGTAGAGCGTCTGACGGCCGGTGCGCAGGTTGTCCTTGTAGTCGAATAGCGTGGTGTTCACCCATGCCAATGGGTTCTTGTTGTAGGACACGTCCTTCAGCGCGATATCCTTGTTGTTGGACGACTTCTTGGACCGCGACATTTTGGTCACCTCGAATATCACGATGCACAGTCGCGTCATCCGCGGCAGGTTGCGCATCTGTATGTCGAAGTCCATCACATGGTCGTTGAACAAAAACGTATCGAAGTTGCCGTTAGGCGAGTCCATTGATCGCTGGGCGCAGAGCATCCGCTCCCCGTGAAAGAGGCCCACGTGCACGCCCACCTTGAAGGCGCGCGCCCTGTCGTAGTTCACGTTCGAGATGCTGTGCAGGGTCAGCTGAAAGTAGTTGCCCATGTCCCACAGCGAAATGGGCGGCCGAGAGGGCACAACGGACTGCTTCCGCGGCGGCCTCTTCGGCACCATATTCTGCTCGGTGTGGTGGTTGATGTACGACTCCAGGCGGTACACTGACTGCAGCACCACGTTGGGCACCGCCGAGTCGGAGAGCATTTCCTGGATGTACAGGAACTGGATCAGCGGGTAGTTGCCGAGCAGGTACTCGTCGCGCCCGCTCACCTTGAGTATGTAGTCGGCGGCCCGGTCGTTCATCTTAATCTGTGAGCGGTTCATTTTCTGCAGGGTGCTCTCGGTCAGCGAGTAGGGAGTGTCGTACTCGTTCACGGACAGCGTAAAGGTGCTCTGGTCGTTCTCGTTCTTCACGACGATGAGAAACGCTCGGGTCGGATGCCGCTCGCGTATCAGGTCGGGCATCTTCGTTGAGTTGGCCAGCCGCAGCGGATGCTCGTACAGCAGGCGGTCCTGCCAGGTGTATTTGCCGCGCTTCGTCTCAATGTTGTCGCAGATCTGTGACATGTTCAGCCGGAAGTCGTCGACCTCGGGTGTACCCTGAGTCCGATGGTGATCGAAGGACTTGCCGATCATTCCGCTAACCATCTTGGTCAGCTCGTAGTCGCTGGAGAAGCTGTTTGCGTCGGTGCGATCGCCCAGGCTGAGCAGTCCGAAGTACGGTTGGACCTCGCACAGCCGCTTCGTCTCGTCCGTGTACGGCTCGATGTTGAAGGTCGATATGCCGTACACTTGGTAGTCGCAGGCGTCCTTGATCATGTAGCACGGCTCGCTCTGCTTGGCCAACTCGACCATGTTCACCTTCACATCACGAATTGTGGTCGTCGAGGGGGCCCTGAGCATCCGGAAATGGCCGTTGGGCAGCAGGCAGATGAGGTCCACATAATCGGGCGGATCGTTCTTCCAAAGGTTCACGGAGAATCGCATGTAGAACTCCTCCATGTCGTTCAATGGCGGCTCCACGTTCTGGTTATGGTGCTGCGGGTGCAGCACGTACGGCGGGATCTCCATCATGTTGACAGCAGGGGCTTGGCTCAAGGCTCTGTGGGGTTATCCCAACGGGTTGTACGCTCTGCGACTGCTTCGTTCTTGTCGCCTTTCACTCTCCGCTCTTGGGGCTGCTCCGAATCCACTGTTCGGCGTTGCATGCAGTTGTTAATTTGGTTCTCGTTCTCGTTGTTATCAACAGCCCTCTGTTGTTTTCGAAGTTTTCCATTTAAATCAGCGCCGCAGTCTCATTGTTAGTCATGCCGATCTCTGTGAATAATAAATCAGAAGGTGGCGCCGGCCCGGGTTACTCGCAAGCGAAAATACGACGATTGCCAATCTCTGCTGTTTGGTGTTCAATTACGGAAATTATGAAAACCAGCCGACAGCCCGTAGATAAGACGGCGATACCCGCCCAGCGCTTAGAAATTCATAGAGGACTAGCTTCTAACGGTTTTATCCGTTTCAACCTGCTTGGGGATCTCTTTTACCGGAGGAAGTTATTCTGAATAACTATCTGAAAACCACATCTTTCCTTTTCCGTTCAAAATCAAAAACGTCTTTATATTTAGTATGAATAACACAGCTATAAGTTAGAGGGGGAGGGGAGGGGTCAACTTAAAAACAAAAACAAGTTAAAGGCGGGTCGAGCTAGGCGACCTTGTTATACCCTACCATTCACTGCCAAGGGCTACGGCAGCAAACTGCTAAAACTCAACGCTTGTAGCTGCCAGAACACGAATCATAAATATGCAAAGCAACCAGAAGAGGCTTGTTTTGCAGGCACAGTTCATGGGCGGCGGTGCAAATTCCACAAACAAACAGGTGGAGTTCATCCCGCAGAAAGGGTATACGAAAGTTACGAGGCATCATCACCCAGTCGCAATGGCCACAAATGGAAAGTGCATTCGTTGTCACCGCCACCAAACCATTTCATCGCACTAGTTTCCACTGGCTTTTCGCCGCGTCCCATTTGTTTTTGTTTTGTCATCTCCATTTTGGCCAGTCTTCGTCTTTATCACTTTTTCTGGGTGTGAGCTGCGCAGAGGTGCCGCCGCTGCTTACTTGACTTCCCGCACCGGCGTCCATTGGTGGCCACAAAAGGCCATTATGTGCTGCTCTATTTTTCACAAACGCACCTTACGATCGGAGCACATTGAAGTTTGATTAAAGAATATTTAATTGCTTTTATTTGGATTATTGTGCAGTGTGACCGCGACTCGCCTGCTGAAAAATACCAGACGTCGCGCCTAGACCATATCACTAGGTAGTAGTAGTTCGAAATAATAGCTTGTAATTAATAACTTTAAATACATATAAACCTGATGCGGTTTCTTGCCCTTTTGATTTGCATTTTGGTATAGACAAGTTGTAAACAACCAACACGAATTTAGTAACTAGTGATGAAAATTGGTATAAATAATCGATATAATTTCCCTGCTTTCAAGTGTGTCCGTTTGGTGAAAAACATTAATTACTTAAATGATTTTCATTTTCCTTGATATTTTCATTTATAATGTGTACGTCTTGTCAAATATTATTTTGTGATAAATAAGTAATTGCAAATGTTTTAATGGCCAACAAAATGATGCAGTTTAAATTGGAGCCTGAGATTTCAATTGAAGACTACGGGGAGGAAGAGCAGCCCCTGGAAACTACAGATGAATGCATTCAACCTGCCGGACAAGGTAAATATTTAAGGTATTCTTTTGTAAACCATATTAAAAAGTAATTATCCCATAGATTTCGATCAGCAGCCTACAGATGAAATCATGGACTTTAAATTGGAGCCTGAGATTGCACTCGACGGTTACCGACAGCATCAGCAGACTTCGGAAACTACAAATGACTTCATGCCGCCTGCCCAGCAATGTAAATATTAAAGGTATTTCCCTTGTAAACCATTTCTAAACATGTTTTTCCCAAAGATTTCAACCGGACACAAACATCTGAGGAGCGCATTATTTCGTTCATTCGAGGTAACTTCATTAACAACAAAAAAAGAAAGCTAACTTCGGAAAACCGAAGTGTGTATACCCTTGCAGCTTACAATTGATTATAATTTAATCTAATTCCGTTCCTATGACAGCTATATAATATAGTAGTCCGATCTTCAAAAAATTAAAACCGAAATTCTAAAATAATACAAAATGGCCATATCTCAAATTATATGAAAA
>JAEIHY010014169.1:0-25495 GCA_018904565.1 Drosophila tsacasi | reverse complement strand
CTAGTAGCAAACATTCAGTTTATCAGCATATATCTGTCCCTGTGGCCGTGACTGGAAAATGTGTGCTGGAAATGGATGTGCTGTTGCAAACCCACTCAGCTAAATATGTTTCTTTTTATCCTTGAACTTTTGCCCTTCGATACACAAAAGTCATTTCAGATGAAAAGTCTTTCAGTCGTTTGCACACCGCTATTTTGCAAAACAAAGCTCGTGGGGAATTATGGAACACATTTAGTTGGGAATTGTGAAACACTCAATATCAGTGTTTCGCGATACGTTAAATTATATTTTATTTTGTGTTTTTGACTTCTTATCGTTATTTAGGCATCATGCCGCGTTATTACGCCAAAAAAGTTGACAAAGTCAGTTAAGCCGCCGTTTTGGAGGGTATCAAGTAGTAGAGGGCATTCGTAGTAGGGAATCAAATAGTAGAAGAAGTGACAATTTTACGGGGAAAGTTGAGTTGAAGAAGGACAAAGCTCAGAAGCGAGTTTTATAACTATTTTGTAGCCGTAATAAAGTGTTTGGCTGAAAGATGTTGAGTTTCAATTCGATTTACGCAGTGTCCCAAAATTCCCCACCATTTTTCAAAATCTCGAAAAGCTACAACAAAGCAAAATCTCGAAAATTATTTTTTCAAACAGTAAAAGCCAGAAGTTTCGTTCTTATATATAGTTAACATTACAGTTTATGGAATTTGAAAAAAAAAAATTTTCGATAGAGATATTGTGCAAAAAAAAAGTGCGTTCACAATTCCCCACTCCCCTGCCGATTTAATGTAAAAAACTAACAAACAATTTATTCCTTAATTGCAGTTCCTCAAGTACATGAACCACAAGAAGTCGCGCCTGACCGATCTGTTCCGCAAAATGGACAAGGACAACAATGGCATGATTCCACGCGATGTGTTCATCGATGGCATACTCAATACGAGTAAGTCACTTACCTCTCCAAACCTCTATGACCCCTAAAAACCAATTTAATTTCCTAGAATTCGATACCTCTGGCTTGGAAATGAAGGCTGTGGCCGATCTCTTCGATCGCAATGGCGAGGGTCTCATCGACTGGCAGGAGTTCATCGCTGCCCTGCGTCCCGATTGGCAAGAACGCAAGCCGGCCAACGACTCGGACAAGATACACGACGAGGTTAAGCGCCTGGTCATGCTCTGCACATGCCGGCAGAAGTTCCGTGTGTTCCAAGTCGGCGAGGGCAAGTACAGGGTAAGTTTGGTGGCAGTTTTTTACCATAAGTGATGGGAGCTAACCTCGTTTGTCTTCCGCATCTAGTTCGGAGACTCTCAGAAGCTGCGCCTGGTCCGCATCCTTCGCAGCACTGTCATGGTGCGCGTTGGCGGCGGCTGGGTGGCCCTGGACGAATTCCTGCAGAAGAACGATCCTTGTCGCGGTAAGTTGAGCATCTGCTTCAAAAATAATAAGCTATCCAAGACACTTTATATAGTTGTGTTGCGTACACACACATTTTCGAAATTTGTTGGACTTCATCCATGCCACATCAGTACGAGTCGTCACATGTACAATCCATACAATAATATATTCTAGCGTAAACTCGTAGTCCACATTTGAAATACTTATATATTCCACCCCAGAATCATGCATTTTGTCTATACCCCGATGCCGTGCATCGTTTGATCATTCCATTTTAAACGCATTCATACCACATCTAGGTACAGTTGTGCTTAACAACTAATTATACCACATCTATAATGCCAAATATTAATATAATAATAATAATAATAATAATACCAAACGGATATGGTCATTTAACCAAAAACCAACAACCAACCAACCAACAATAAACTACTGTGCCTAAAAATATTACTAGCAAAACAATATCCAGGAAAATAAAAAAGGAGAAACCCTAAAACCAGTTCTGACCTCATCAATGTTAATTCCGGTCCAAAAGTTGCCTAAAAACATAGCTAAACTGAAATTAACAGTGCCCATATTGCAGACTTATTCGTTCTTACTTTTGACATCCAGCCAGTGCTCAGCTCATACGAAATAACCAAAGAAACCCACAAATATCAGCAGCTGAACCCCAGAACCCCAAGAAACCCACAGCTCAACTAAGCCACAAGGTTTCTGCCATTTGCTCTACTCTCTCATGCTCATCTTTGTCGCTTCGATACCCTAACTGCGTAACAAACACACACACACCAAGCCCGCTTTCCTACCTACCGTATCTTCTCTGCCTTTGTAGTTAGTTAGTGGTATTAACCAGGTTTCTCCAACTGTTATTTAGTGTAAGTCGGAATAACCACATGTATCTACTTGTAAACCACTACTTAAGCATGCTTTTATGTTAACCCCAGTTTTGCTTTTCTACTAACATCCTGCTTTATTTGTTCAACTCAGTCTGCCAACCTCTGTTAACTAACAGAGGCTGTGTCGACTGTAGCTCATGTCATGCATTTTATGTTTGAAGTCTCGCCAATATCGCTGTGCGTCCTATTTGTGCAAAATTTTGTAAATTTGAAATTTGTTGATTAATTTGTGTTATTGTTTTTTCGTTTTTTACTAATCAAATTTTATGTTTTACCCCTTTTTTCTTTTTATTCCGAAATGGTTTCCTTTATTAAACCGAAAAATTGATTGATAATCAATAAACAAACATGTGTATTCTTCGCTTGCGCTGCCCGCTCCACGACCACGCCCACGCCCGAAACGCACCCGCCTGTGCCCACAAAAAATACCGAAAAAATACAAAATACCACACCACAAAATACTAAACCGAAACCGAATGAAAATTCCCACACACACAAAAAACTGAAATTGAAAAAAACCAAACTGTGACAAATACTCTGCGGTAACAAACTTTCGTTGTTATTTGTTTGTTGTTTATATGTTTGGCCCTACAACAAAACATTGCAAACATACCCGTGTGCGCCTCTCTCTGTGTGTTAAATACAAACAAAAATGCCAAATATACATGCCTCAAATGTATATATGACGCATTCACTGCAAACCGCTGCTGCAATCGCTACCAAACATGCCACTCTGTTTACCACGGGAGCAGCCAAGGGACGCACTAACATTGAGCTGCGCGAACAATTCATATTGGCCGATGGCGTCTCACAGAGCATGGCCGCATTCACGCCCCGACGGTCCACGCCCAATGCGGCCGCCACTGCCTCCTCCTCACCCAATGCCCAGAATGGCGGTAGCTCCAACTTGCCGCCATATATGAGTGGACAGGGTCCCATCATCAAGGTAAATCTAATAGAAAAAAAAACGACAGTAACCGAAACTTAAAAAAAGAAAAACCAAACCAAAGGAAAACCTGTTTTCAAGTCCCTTACTAATCAAGAAAGGCTCAAATCTGAATGGATAGTTGAAAAATAGTTTTAAATATTACACATATATAGTTAATTATTCCCCAAAAACATTACTGTCAGTAAATGTTGCTTCCAACAGTTGTTGCCAAAAAGGAAAAAGCTAAAAGTATTGTTCTACCAATACTATGTCGTTTCCGTTTCCGTTAAATGTATCGTACGGTACGATACATTGAACGGAAATGGGTACGATTCGTAGCCATTTTCAAATATTGCCATAAAACAATTATTTAATATCGATAGATACCGTTTTCGATATTTTCGATATTGAGAACAATATTTTATCGATATACCATATCGGACTTTTTCTCGATATAAACTTAAAGCTAAACTGTCTTGATAAATAACTGAATTTTCGTTTAAAAAAAAGACCATCCTATCCATTCCTAAACTAGCCTTATGTTGATTGAAATTGTGTAAAGGAAACCAGGTGTAAATACATACGTTATTATGGTTAATCACAATGAAACCGATTCCTGAATCCCTTACATCAATTCATCCATCCATCCCTCCATTTATCCTGCAGGGGCACAAGGTAAGTGCTCCTTTCCTTCCTGTTTTATTTTAAAATTGGGTTTATTGTGTGTGTGTTGTTGACAAAGAAAAGCCTTTGCTGCTACGCGTGCCGCCGACTCTTGATTTTGTTGTATTTGCATGAGAACCGAGTATACTTCGTATCGATACTATATATGTAAATGTTTACTTGTGTTTTTTTCGTAAGACTATTATTTTTAATACGCTTTTGCGGCCCTCTTGAGTTGATGCTAGAGTACACCCCACACTTTGATCATCGAGCAATTGAGTTTAGGCCAGGCTATCATGATTTGTTAGGTTGTTGTTTTGTGGCCTAAGTGACCATATACCGTTTGCCAACTGCCATATGTATGTCCATTGTTGGTTAAACGTATCGAAATTGATTGATTCCCCAACCTAGCCGACGAACACTTGGCCGAACTAATGCCAATCTTTGAGAAAATCCGCGCTCAAGACCAGGTGCCATGCGCCTTTCCGATTCACATGGGCGCCGGCGGCACGGTATTCGTTCGTTGCAATACCAGCCGCTCGGTGCCGCTGAGTCCGCATGTGCTGCATTGTCATCCAACAACACACTGGGTAAGTTCGACAGGATCAGGATGAGGATAAGAAGAAACCCCTCCAGGAGGAGTGACTGCAATCGGTTCCATTCAGAGGGGATAAGCTGAAACTGATCACTGGAATCTCTCTGATAATATGAAACTATTTCTAATGCAGGTTCGCGAGCGTTCCGTTCGCTCCATTCCCATGTCGCGACCATCGCGATCCTCTCTCTCGGCCAGCACGCCCGACTCTCTGAGCGACAACGAGGGCAGCCACGGAGGACCCTCGGGCCGATACACGCCCCGCAAGGTCACCTACACGAGCACGCGCACGGGCCTCACGCCAGGAGGCTCTCGCGCCGGCTCCAAGCCCAACTCGCGCCCGCTCAGCAGACAAGGATCGAAGCCGCCATCGCGACAAGGCTCCACGCTGTCGCTGGATAGCACGGGTAAGGGAGGAGCTCAAAAAAATGGGGAAAGTTTAATTAACAACCTTTCTTTTTCTTGATGTCCTTAGACGACCACACGCCCTCACGCATTCCGCAGCGCAAGCCGTCGACGGCCAGCACCACCAGCGGCACCACGCCGCGTCCGGCGCGTCTTTCGGTGACCACCACCACAACGCCAGGCAGCCGTCTCAACGGCACCAGCACCATCACCCGCAAGACCGCCTCCGGCTCGGCCAGTCCGGCGCCCACAAGGTAGGCTTTTAGGTGGCAGTAATGCAGTCGGTTCAGAGATAAGTGGGGACATGATGGGGCGGGATCTATCCACAGACACTCTTATTAATTTATTATTTTTATTTCCACACCGTTTTCGGTTGACCACCACCGCATTAACTCTTGACCAACCAACAACACCACTCACACAAAATCAAACAAAATCAACAAATCATCATGAAAAACAAAAACGCTAACTTACAACAACTACAATTGGCATTTGAACCATTTTTGAAATTTGCTTGAACGCAACTAAAAATGCAACTAACTGCGAAACTTGTGCCTGAAACCCCTCCCGAAAAAATAAATAAATAAATAAACAAACGTATGTAAAACAGCAACGGAGGCATGAGTAGATCATCCAGTATACCAGCACTAACAGGCTTCGGCTTCAAACCAATTAGGTAATACAGCGACCCCTGACATAATTAAACATAAAATTACATACTCATAAGACTCTAGGCTAGATGTAAGATCGAGATCTCATGTACTACAGCAGGCATAGCTATGGTTATGGTGTATACCTTTCGCTAACTATTGTACTTACTTACTTACTACCCCCATCCAACAAAAAGCCGGCCATCACGGATACCGATTAAGATACCCTCATTCGATTCCAAGTCAACATCGCCCACCAGCTCGACTACGAATCCAACCAGCTTGGGGTAAAGTTGATAAGCTTACAAGCCACCAAACAACCGACATTAACTAGTCAATTTTTTCAACTCAGAGTCTCTACTGCTAGTAGCAAGTAATTATGATTTATACTCGTTTAAATATTAATTTTATGATTAAGTTTCCTTTGTTTGTTCAGCCACAGAAAATGTAAGGAATAAGATGCATAAAGAGCTATGAATTTTTGTATTCCTTTGAAGCTTTGTTGAGAAGCCAGAGAACACGCGTATTTTCAAGGATTGCAATGCATTTTATTGGTATAATTATATATGTTATGCATCTTATAGTTTATATTGTCTTTGGTTATTCTCTCCTTACTTCCCAAGCATGTTAATGATTATGTGAATGTCGTCCATGCCATAAAAAACAAAACCCAAACCAGAAAACAACGAGCAAGTTAATGCTTTCGACTAATGCTTAAGTTCGATTTAAATTTCGTTATCCTTATGTGTTTCATATGAGTTTAAAAAATGTATAAAAAATGGTAACTAACCTATATTATTTTGATCCTGTGCTAATAGGCGGAACATCAGTGGCAGCTCCACGCCATCCGGCATGCAGACGCCGCGCAAGAGTTCAGCGGAGCCAACATTCAGCTCGACAATGCGCCGAACGTCGCGCGGCACCACGCCAACGGAGAAGCGCGAACCCTTCCGGCTATGAGGTGCAGACGAGGAAGAGACAAGGAAGCAAAAGAATGCCAATATCTACACCACACAACCTTACGTACTAACTACGCACTGAAGTTCTAAACTAAACTCTGAACACAAATCCCCTGAAATTCCTGAGAATGAAGCGAGCGAAGACTACATTAGCAATGAATGTAGCAGCACACACAGCACAGTTCTAAAGAGACTAACACTACGAAGTGCCCTAAAGGAGTGGAGGATCCGAGACAATTTATAGACGTTTATATACTATATGTTATATATATATATATTTTGTAAAAGACACACACACTCAGAATGATTACTGCAGACATATAGCTAGCACACAAAGCTGATCAGAGAAGCAAGCGACCTACTTACGAGTACTACTAATACTAATACTACCTTTTGCTACTACTAATTCGTAATGCCCACTATTCGCTCTAGTTGTACACTCTACTAGTTTCCAAAATTATGATTTGTATATACTTATATCGAGGAGAGAGGGAGGAGCAAGCGTAAATTAATGAAAAATACACTCCAAGTGCTCTAAGGCAATTAAAAAAAATTTATAATACAATCAACAACAAAAAAAAATGTTGAAAAGAAAACCTAGAAAAAAATACAAAAAACCATTCGAATGAAATGTCGGAGGCCGTCTTTCTGCTTCTTTCCCCCTTGACTCTTGCGGTCACCATTGGAATCGCCAGTCCGGTGGCTGACTGCAGGCCGAAGAGGGGGCGTGGCAGCACTGGGCGGCACGGCCAAAAAAATAACTAAAAACCCTCTTGAAAGAGGATTAAAATTTGATTTTGTTCTGTTATTATAAACTAATAGGAAAGTGAGAAATTGTAAGCCGCATAAAGAAAAGAGAAACAATATTTAATTATATACTAAAAGTCATTACTATAAGTTTAATTAATTAATTTAGCTGTTAAGCAAAAAAACCAACAAACACACAGATTTTTTGTATTGCATAATTATTTTGTTTTTTATATGCAATACGGCAGCGAATGAATGGAAGGAAGAAACGAAGCCCAAGCCCCCGTTTATATAAATATTGTAAAATACTAATACTAAATTATTTTGTTGTACGAAACGAAAGAAAAAGGCATTAAAACACGTTTTTTGTAATTCTATTCAATTAAAACAAATTTAAATGCGAAATAAAAACATTTACAAAAAATAACAACATAATTACGCAGGCTTTTCAATTGGGCATCCCCGGAGAGCAATAGACAGACACAGCGGCATCCTCTTGACTTCCAAATTCGATTTATTTTCCATTGAAGGTTTCTCAATCGTAGTATTTATTATTTGACACATTGAAATTGAATTTTCGATATAATACGGATCGATCTCTACTTGTTTTATTCCTACACAGAGACGACACTCAATTAATTGTGATATTTATTAAACATATGTGTGTGCATGCTAATGCAAATGCCCTGTATCTAGGGTTCCTCTCTCTCTATTCACTGACTAGAAATGCCGCTTAGTACCACCGAAGGCAATGTAATTGAATAAGATGCGTAACACCGCGCGATTTTCCTTCACATTGCCTTTGGCTCTACGTTTCCTTTTGTGCTACAGGCTGCCAGAGAGGGAAGTACATATATTTATGCTAAACTTCAAGGTGCTGTTTGCAGATTATGCGTAAGTGGATATCAATATCGTCGTCGTAGTCTCCTGGGTCATCTTCGCAATGCTGTGGGGTGTCAACGCCAGCGCTGCCAGTTGGTGCTGCTAAATACATACATGCTCGCTATCGCTAGCTATCAAACGCCCTACTCACTCATCGTCGTCTCAATATCGTATAATCGTTCCGGCACAGTGCCGCAAGTCTTGTAAACCATTACAAATACATCATTATAGTTAAGATACAAACTAAAATATCGCCATTAATATTACAATCGAAATTAGCTAACCCGGCTCGCTAAAAGCTAAAGCTAACTAAACATAAAGACTCATACGAACGTAGGAATTCACAGAAACGAGTGCGCGCGCCTCACGAAACTAAACCAGGGCCGTTCGGGCTGTGGGGTGCGGTTGGGGGTGCTTCATTGTGTATTAGCAGCATAGCAGCGCAATGGGTATCCGGTTGCCCATCTCTTCCGGAAGCCATCGTCACCTGGCAAGTCCAGAGCTGGCTGTCTGGGCCTTTGCCTGCTTGCCGCTCCCTGTATTCGATGAAGTGTTGCCTCCTCCGCCGCCGCCGCCTCCTCCGCTGGCCGGGGCTGCGCCTGCGCCCGAGTTCTGGTCGCGATCACGATCGGCCCGATGGTGGCCGTGCTGGTGATGATGATGGTGGCGCCTACCGCCACGATAGTGCCGCCTATTGTGGTGCTGATAGTTATTGTTGGTCGGCTCCGGCGTGATGCGTTGCGTCTCCTGAACCACGGGCGCAAACGTGGTAGTAGTGCTGGTGGTGGGCTTGGGGACCTCCTCCTTGGACGGGCCCTCCAGCTTCCGGGCAGCCTCTGCCTCTTCGCGACGCCTCCTTCGACGTATATCCTCTTCGGTCTCAATGGAGATCACGGCAGCGCCATCGGCCTTCACGTCGATGATGGCGCCGCGGCTCTTCTGCTGCAAATACAGCTGCGACATGCGCTGCTGCATCTGGCGCAGCTCCTCGGTCACCTTGAAGTCGGGGGCATTGGTCAGCTCCGACGGCGGCATGGCGCACTTGAGGCTGTCCGAATCGTCGCCAATGTGCTCGCGGCAGACGGGGCACAGGGCCTGGAATGGATCGGCGGTCTTTTGCAGCCAGTTGGGCAGCTTCTCGAACTCCTCCTGGTAGTTGCGCCTCAGCGCGTTCAAGTGGCGGGCCAGGCAGTAGCTGTGCAGGTAGTGGAAGCACTCGGTGCGGGTGAACTCGTCGCCCTCGGCGAATCCATACAGACAGACCACACACTGGCCGCTGGGCAGGTTGCTGCCGGTCAAATGCTCGCGCACCACCTCGATTAGGTCGAACACGACCGGAAAGCCCAAAGACTCCTTGATCTTAGCGTTGCAGGCGCTCCTGATGGCCTCCAGCCGGGCGTCGTCCAGACCCCGGGGACGCAGCAGCTTGAATGTGGGACTTGCGTCCGGATAACCAGGCGTCGGATGCACCTGCAAGGTGACGCACACGTACTGCTGTTCCTCCTCCTCGCCGGTCAGCGGCAGCACCGTCGTCTCGATCAGATCCACCTCGCCGCTGCATTGGAAAATAAAAAAGAAGAGTTTCCTGCAGTGTTTGCTACACAATCGGCGAGCCATGCACCTACCTGGGCGTGCGTTTGATGCAAACATCTTCCATCAGAATTGCTTCCAGCGACTCCACCTCGTCTTGTAAACTGCGAGAAACCAACAAGCGTCACAGCAAAGCCAAGGCTTTTTCATGTTTTCTATACTTACGCGTCCATTTGGCCAGTTCTTAATTCAGTTCTGAGTATTTCGGGGAATTCAGTAAAAAAAATCGATTTGAGACACCTGAAATTTTGCGACAAACACGGCGACCGTTCGCCGCTACTGGTAAAATACCAAAATGAGGGTTCTTTAGCGCCGAAAAGAGAGCAATGGATGTTTAAATGGAGATAAAATAAATTTAAATCGAAAGAATAATATAAGGCAAAGGCATTACTAATAATACAAATTACACAAATAGGCAATAAATAGAAGATGTAAGTTAAAATAAGTCCCTTCTCCTAGATGCAAAAATATACTCTCCGTCGTCGTAAGGATAAGGTCACACTGGCGGACATAACACTTTTGACAACTTTAACCCTCGAACGGCTGGAATTCTGAGGTAAATAATGTTGCGTAGAACGCTTCTTCCTGGGGTGAAATCCGTCCTCTGGAGCCGGCAAATGTCGGTGGTGGCCAGGTCCGTGAAGTACACACAGCACGGCGAGCCGCTGGATGTACTGGAGCTGGTGGAGAGTGAATTGCCTGACCCAAAGGACAAACAGGTGCTGGTAAAGATCTTGGCGGCGCCAATTAACCCTGCAGATATCAACACCATCCAAGGTAAGCTAGAAGCATACCATGGAGTACCTTAAATGTCAAGCTATACACCCCCACAGGCAAATATCCCGTGAAACCCAAGTTTCCAGCCGTTGGCGGCAACGAGTGTGTGGCCAAAGTCCTCTGCGTGGGCGACGAGGTCAAAGATTTAAAGGCCGGACAGCATGTTATTCCCCTGGCCACCGGCCTGGGGACTTGGACCACCCATGCGGTGTACAACGAGGACCAACTGCTGGCCGTGTCCAACAAGGTGGGCGTGGCGGAGGCAGCGACTGTTACTGTGAATCCCTGCACGGCTTATCGTATGCTCAAGGATTTCGTGAAATTGGCGCCTGGCGACACGGTCATCCAGAACGGAGCCAACAGTGCCGTGGGACAGGCGGTGCATCAGTTGTGCCGTGCCTGGGGCATCAATAGCGTTGGCATTGTCCGTGATCGACCGGAAATTGCCGATTTGAAGCAAATGCTGCAGTGCATGGGGGCCACCGAGGTGCTGACGGAGGCCGAGATCCGCACCAGTGACATCTTCAAGTCCGACAAGCTGAAGAAGCCCCGCTTGGCCTTCAATTGCGTGGGCGGCAAGAGCGCCACGGAGGTGTCTCGGCACCTGGACCACAGTGGAGTGCTGGTCACCTATGGTGGCATGTCCCGCGAGCCCGTCACCGTGGCCACCGGGCCCCTCATCTTTAAGGACATTGCATTTAGGGGCTTTTGGATGACGCGCTGGTCCAAGGAGAACTACAGTTCTCCCGAACGATCGAAGATGTTCAAGGACATCTTTGACCTTATGGAGCAGGGCAAGTTTGTGGCGCCCACCCACGAGATGGTGCCGCTAAAGGACTTTAAGGACGCGGCTGCCGCGGCCCTGAACTTTAAGGGATTCACTGGCAAAAAATACATCCTAGACATGAGCGAATAACAATAACTGCGCAACTTGAGGCTGAGCCTGCGACTTTATTGTTTTATTTACATGTAAAATTGTTGTCTACTGTGATTAAATACAACTCAGACCATCTCCACCTCGTTCGCCTGATACTTCAGCTGCAGGGTCATGGCCGAGGGCGAGGTGATATCCGTTACCGTCAACTGTTGGCCGTCCTGCAGTCCCAGTTCGCCCAGCGACTGCGTCAGGTTCTTCCGAGTGGCCTCCTCAATGCTCTTCACGGTGGCCATGTACAAGGTGCGCTGCTTGCCGTCCTTCATCACAGTGGTGAGAGATGGGTTCTTGAGCTGGAAGCGAGGCGAGTCGCACAGCAGCTTGATCACGTCCTCCAAAGTGGTGGTGTTTGGATCCTCGACTGGCAGCGCCTGTGGCGTGTTGCTGCAGGCCAAACAACCCTCCGATTTCTCAGCCTCGTAGGTGTACGTGTAGATCCCGTCCAGATCGTTGAAGTTCAGGTAGTTGGACATGCTGTCGTAACAGCTGGTGGCCAGCTTGAAGATCTCCATGGCGCAGGCGGCGGCTATGGCAGCGTTCGTACTTGCCACGGCGGGAATAATGTGCTTGACGACGCCCTGAACCAGGCGATAGGTGATGCCGGTGATGTTGAACTCGTTGGCCCGCTCCAAGGCCCGTTCGTACACCCATCCGATGTGCTGGGGATCGTCGCCGTCGAGCGGAACGCCAAAGGGGCTCTCCTTGTCCCACTGTATGATCTTGACGTACTCAATGCAGTGCTCCGGCAGTCGGGGGGTGTTTGCAATGGTGCACAGCGGATAGTTGACTTGTGGCGGAAACAGGTCCAAGGTGCACTCGATGCAGGCAGTGTAGCCGGGCAGAATGACGCGGGCATTGCCCTTAAAGCCCTCGGTGCCGCCATCAATCATAGGTATGATGGAGGTGACATCTATGGTGCCATCCTCCTCGTATCGCAGCATGGAGAGCAGCATGCCGTTGATCCACCGGCGGGCCACAATGGAGTCCAGGCCGCAGACAATGAGGTGGAACTGCTGGTAGAAGGTCTCGTCAAAGTCCTGGATCTTCTTGAAATGCGGCGTCACCCGGCAAGTGGGCACTCGTCCGTTTACAAAGCGAGCCGCACATTCGGCTTTGGAGGACCCTATGTCAGTCCGCCGGAATAGGAACTGTCGGTTCAGATTGGACAGCTCGATGGTGTCCATGTCGATGACGTGCAGATTGCCAAAGCCCATCAGAGCCAAATCCTTAAGCAACTCACATCCCAGGCCGCCGGCACCAATGATTAGAACCTTGCTCTTGGTCTGCAGAAACTCCAAGTTGTCAGGCGACGACGAGAAGTCGTCCTTGCAAAATGGTCCCTCGCGCTCCAGAACATTGCGCAGAGCGTTAAAGCGCTTGCTTTGCAGAATCACAGCGGGATTTGGCGAAGGAACAGACATTTTTGAGCTCAAAACAAATGCAGATCCAAGACAAATAGTTTTCCGCGGAAATAGTGAAACGTTTTGCAACACTGCTAGATTCAGAGTTGCCAAGTATTATAGATTTATAAGTTGCACGATAGTTGACAAATATTAACATATATTTTTTTAATGACGTATGTTGACTATAAATTGTGTATTTCTAAAAAAAAAACTAATTTAAAATGAACCTTAACTCCATAATTTCTAAAAATTTCAATTTGTTATAAAACCTCAAGAGATTTTAACGGCGAATCGACTTTGACAAAACCCTGTTTTTTTTTTAGCCTTATTCCCTTAAGGTTTGAAATATTCAGCTGAGGTTGCAAAGCCATCAATAATATCAGCTTTTTTTTTTTTCTGTTGGATAATATAATATTTATTCCGGTGAAATTAAAAGGTCTTATTCATATTTAGGCTTCATAATATTAGCTTTTAAATTAGCTTTGAATTAAATGAATGTTATTAAATTAGCAACTAAAGTATCCAACTTCAACTTGGCCTCCATAGCACCACTCCTCCTGCTCGTACTCCTCGTACTCATCTACTTCTCCATGGGCACCTGCTCCTCCTCGGCGGGCGTGAAATCCACCTTGATGTTCAAAATTTTGCGGATCTGCTCCGGTGTCTTGCCCGTGACCATATTGGCCACCGTCTTGCAGGTGAGCTCCAGGAGTCCCTTAATGTCCAGATAGTTGGCCGCCAAAATCAGTTCGATGAGCGTGCCCTGATCGACATTAAGGAAATCGGCGTCCCACGCCTTGCTCTCGTCCTTCGTCGGCTGCGGATCATCTTTGTGATACTGCGCCCAGGTGAGGACCTTGCGTAGGATCGTCGAGTTGACATTGGGCAGCGGCACCACGGCATTCTCATCGTCCTCCATGGCGCAATCCTCCAGCATGGTCTTGATGGTGCCCGAGCACTTGGCGATCTGGATGTCGGTGTCGAAGATCTCCTCGTCGGACGATTGCAGCTTGATGCTCGGCATATTTGCGATTGCTGGATGGATTTTTAACGTACAGAGAACAATTTGCGTCGAGACGTAAAAGCGAAGTGTCGTTGCCTGCTCTACTTCCAGAAAAAATAATTTCGACAGACGAAAAATTCAGGGATGACAGGCCGCAGTGTGAATTTTATATAATTATATAAAATAATCGTTGTTTCCACTGATGTTGCCCCCGGTCTCATACCGATACTTCGATATTTTCGCATGTACTTGACAGCCCTACGGTTTTTTCGATCGTTTGAAAAACGGTCACACTGCGGATGGCGTCAATTTGAAAACAACGGAACCTGAAAATTTTATCGCGTCCTTTGCAGCGTGTTTCCTTACCCACGCATTTACTGAGAAAATACCACAGTGTTTGAATTAAAACACGCTTGGAAAATAGAAAACAAGTGTGCGGGCAGCTCGTGAACGTAAAATTATATCCGCCGCTATCGAGATCATACGGAAAATGGAGCTCTCAGCCTTGGCGTCGTATGATGATCTGCGACGCTGCATGCAGGTACTGACCGATGGCACGGCCGAGGAGGGTGAGTAAATGTAACCGGATGCAGGGCGAGTGAGAATACCTACAACTGAATTGTCATCCTAGAGTTCCTAAGGTTCCTGCGAATCTTCGAGCATTACCACGAGAAGTGCGCTGGCTACGCGGCGGAGACGGCGAGAATCCAAAGCGAGCTGGACAAGTCGCTGACCAAGATGGGCGATCTGGAAGGCAAGCTGTTTCATGCTCGTCGTATCATTGACACAGAGATGAAGGCTCGTCGCCAGGCGGAGCATGAGCGCGACTCCATGGAGAGCAAGATCATGGCAGTGGCCGATCTGCTGCGGCACGAGCGCAACCTGAACAACGAGACCCGCGACAAGCTGGCCTTCCTAAACACGCTGCCCTCGTCTAGGAAGCGAAAATCCTTGAATACAGTGCGCGAGGACAAATCTTATGGCGACATCAACTCCACCGGGTCGCTGCTGTCCGATCTATCCATCACGCACTCCGAGGACGACTTTCTGGACGTGCGCAGGTCCAAGTCCTGGCGCGAGCATCGTCCCTCGTTGCCCAAGAACCCAATTCCCAGTGTGGGCAACAAGAGATCGCGCCTCAGCACGGGACTGAACGGCAGCATGTCGGCGAATACACCGACCACGGCAACCAAGTCAAGGCGCTCAGGCGTCGGTATCGGAGTGGAGCAGCACACCGTGGACGTGGGTCAGGGCGCTGAGCGCTTTTGTGCCACCACTAAGGTCACCATACCCCAGGACGGGCAGGGCGTGATCCGGGCAGAGTCGACCATTGAGTCGCTGCCGGTGATTGGCGGCCCGGAGAGAATCGGAGATGGCCTGTCCTCGACGCCGCGTCGCTCGGTACTGAAAGAGCCAAATGCTCCGCCCCTAACGCCTCTGAACAAGAAGACCTCTCTGATGGCCGCCGCAGACGCGGCCACCCCGACCCAGCACCGTCCACTGATGAGGAAGCACAGCTTCACCCAAAAGACTTTCTTGCGGGGCGATAACTGTGTGCAGTGTCAGAAGCGGTAAGACTGATGTTTCCCTATAAAAGTACAGTTTTTAACATTGAATATTTCCCCCGCAGAATTCGTTTTGGATCGGTTGGTCTGCGTTGCCGGGACTGCCCGGTACGCTGTCACCTCGACTGCTGGTATCTGTTAACCGTCAGCTGTGTTCCCCAAACGGGAACGCCCACAACCAAGACACTGACCGGATACGTCAGTGACTTTGCCCCGTCCATTGCGCCCATGATTCCAGCTTTGATCGTGCACTGTGTCAATGAGATTGAGGCGCGCGGCCTCACCGAGGTGGGCCTGTATCGAGCTTCGTCATCGGAGCGCGAGTACAAGGCGCTCAAGGAGCAGTTTTTGCGGGGAAAGACCACGCCTCATTTGGGCAACACGGACGTTTATGTGCTGTGCTGTTGTGTCAAGGATTTCCTGAGGTCCCTGACAGAGCCCCTGATTCCGACCAGCCAGTGGAAGGATTTCGCCAACGCCGTGCAGAATCCGGATGTCAGTGCCGCTCAGGATATGCTGTGCAAGTCGGTGAAACAGCTGCCGCAGGCCAATCGAGACACGCTGGCCTTCCTCGTGCTGCACTTCCAGCGCATTGCCGAGTGCCCCGTGGTACTGATGCCCATCGATAACATTGCGCTCATATTTGGCCCCACCATTGTGGGGTATTCATCGGCGGATCCCGATCCTCACGCCATATATACGGAGGTCTTCACCCAGAAGCAGGTGATGAAGGCGTTGCTCGAGCTGTCTTCTTCGTTCTGGGAGCAGTACATAGCCATCGATATGAACCCCACGCCGGCGACAGTGATTAAACGAGTGCCGAGCAGCAAGAACGACTTACTTTCGCTTTATGGTAAGTGATATATATTGGGTTTAAAAATAAAGATGCCTTTTCTAAGACCCTCTTTCCTTGCAGCCACGCCCTTCAAGGGCGGCACCATCAAGAAGCGCAAGTTTTATGGCACGCCGCCGCCGTCTGCGCACAAGAAATAACAAGGCCTTTCCGCATTTGGGAAAGCATTTGACGTGTTACTTAAGTTTACTTAAAGTATTTGCAGTTTTTTGTTTCCGGCCACAGCACTTTCCGAGCTGTATTTATATTTTGTACCCCACTAACCCCGCCTAGGATATGTTTTTCTTTATAATTTATGAGTTCAATTATAAAAAAAGAGCACATTATTCTAACTAACATGAGTATACTCGTCTTGAATGATAAATAAAGTAAGAAATGGATTTTGAAAAAGCAATTGAATAAAGTACATTAAGATTAATACTGATTGCACTTGCTATATTTTATAAAACCTATATATAATGCTTTACTAGTGCAAAATCCAGATTATTTGTGGGAAGTACAGCTTATCTAGAAATAAAAACAAGCTCGGCTTGCACCAGCCTCCCCGAATACACGCAAAACAATAATAAACGCCGCTCAGAAAAGCCCATGACATGGGCACA
The DNA here is from genome assembly GCA_018904565.1 of Drosophila tsacasi. Classification (NCBI taxonomy): domain Eukaryota; kingdom Metazoa; phylum Arthropoda; class Insecta; order Diptera; family Drosophilidae; genus Drosophila; species Drosophila tsacasi. Next base: position 8,654 of record JAEIHY010014169.1, on the reverse strand, counting down.
GCACTTGTTCGTACAGCTATCTTTATATCGTCATCAAACGGGTTTTCGATACCCCGACAATAATACCCTCTGGCCGCAACATGGAATCCGGCAGTCTGTTAACCGAAAGCCAGCAGAAATGTTCGACGATCGTTCTCTCCAGCTGCTGATTCCACTCTCCCTGGCGGTGATCGCTTGCTGCTCAGCATCCCCAAACGCCACGAGATGCGGCCATCGTTGCGGCACCGGCGAGTGCATCGAACTGGATCAGCTATGCGATGGTAAGGTCAACTGCATGGATGCCTCCGACGAAACGAAGGCCTTGTGCGAGACGGTCTGGTGTCCGGGCTACGGATTCCGCTGCAGCTACGGAGCGTGCGTAGCCAGCACGGCAGTGTGTGATGGCACTCAAGACTGTGTGGATGGGTCGGACGAGGAAGGTTGGCTGTGCCGGGCGCAGATGCAGCAGGCCAACTGCGACAACTGGGAGCTGTACTGTTCCTCCGGCCAGTGCGTGCCCTACTCGAAGCTGTGTAATGGCATCAAGGATTGCCCGGCTGGTGACGATGAGCTGGACTCGCTGTGCGAAGGTTTCGCTAGACCGCCTACGACTGTAAGATCAACTACGGTGACCACTGAGTCAAATGTCTTTACTATGGATTCCACGACGACCTCGAAGCGGAAACCAAATGCCTTCGAGAAAGCTAAAGAATGCGTGGTCCCCCAGCTGCCAAATGTGATAGTTAAGCATTCCAGCAATGCCGTTCTGTATGCAGGCTCAACGGTTCCCACTGCGACTCGTATCTCCTACGACTGTCCAGCGGATCACTTTCTAAAGGGAGAGCACGAGAACCTTTGCTTGGGATCAATGTGGACTGAACAGTTTCCATACTGTGAAAGTGAGTATGGCGGGAGGATGAATGGGAACCTTCTATTATATGTACTCTTACATACTTCCTTTGTAGCCCCCACAGCGTTCGTTTTTAGCCTTGTGATAACCATATTCTCCTTCCTGATCGTCATCTTGCTGTTTCTCATCTGGCGGGTTCGACGGGATATCAACGGGAGACGGAGGCGTGAGGAGCACATTTGGTTGGTGGAGACCAGTACTGCTCATCCACCAACACAGCCTGACATACCAAAGGTCTAAGGATGAATAACTGTGTTTAAGATTAAAAAAGTATTGCCAAAATTATTTCAATTTTAATTTGTACAACGAAATTGCGAGAGTTCATATGATTCGGAAAACGAAATGGCTGATGAGTTCATAAGGGCCGTATCGAGTCTGCACTCCGCATCCTTCCAAAGCCCTCTTGCAGGCCTGGAGCTATATACTAAGACATCAGAGAAACAGAAACTGTCTGGCATTATCTCCTCTCTCCTAATTGAATTTGCAGGCAATTCTTAAATGACCTGGAATTCGGCTCGCTGAAGTATCGGTAAGGGAAAAATTTAGATTTTTTCGTTGTCCCCAACGGTTGGTTTCAATGGAAATTACAGCCCACCTTTCTGACTGGACCCTTTAATTGTCCAGCTCGAATGTTCATTCCTTAATACCATGCCATTGGTCCCTTGGTGAACGTATATATCTTATTATTTAACGTAACCTTGTTTTATTTGTTGAAAGAATTTCGTTTACCTCATATTTCATAAATATATCTTAATTTGTTTAATAGGTAATTTTTATTAAAAATAAATCAATTATAATATAAAAGAAAACATTTCTTTGAAAGTTTCTATTAGATTAACAAATTATTATATTGAATGAAACATTTTTTTAAATACAAATATTTTCAAATTTTTTACAATCTTTAAATAAGTGTTTTTTTAAGCGGAAACGTCTCTATATCGAATCGCCTGTTGGTGCTGATCAAAAATAATATGTTTTAATGGCTCCTTTACTGCGTTACAAACTTCAGACTAAAATTATACTGTGCAAAGATATTAAAATAATACAAATGTAGATTTGCTAGCCTTCATAAGGGAGGGTTGAGCAACTCTTATTTATTTATTTATTTATTATACCATAGGACTTAGTTTTACCCAAAGCCCAGCATTATAAAAATAGGCAAAATATATATTATAATAATAATCCCTTGCAATCCATTTTGAAAAACCCGCTAACACTAACTAATCTGTAGGTCTTGGGATTTTCGTGGTACAAACGTGCGTTCACACTGCCGACCACGGCCCCCATATTGCTCCAGTGCTCCAACGCGTAAGTAAGCTTCTTAAGTGGCTCCAGATCGATTCCCCCTCTGATTAGATAACGAATTTCACTTGCAGCCGGTGTCATAGTCTCCTTGAAAATGGCCAACATTGCTAAACTCTTCGCCTCCCGTGCCCAGGGTGTGCTGCAGGCAGCCGCCCGGCAGCCACAGGTGGCCGCCCGCTTCAGCAGCTCCTGTAAGTATAGCAGAGATTTACACAAGATCAAAGTCCACGCGGTCTCCACCCGCCCGAGAACTAGTATTGCAATTAACCAGATGCCGGCCACTCGGCGGATATCTGGGGTACTTTTCCATCGCCGGTCCAAAACATTGATTGCGTAACAACTCAACGATCACCTCATAACGCTCACCCCTCCCTATCTCTCTCGTTTGCTCCCCCACAGCGACCAACACCTGGGAGTACATCAAGACCGAGGTGGCTGGCGAGGGCAAGAATGTGGCCGTGATCACCCTCAACCGCCCCAAGGCTCTGAACGCCCTCTGCAACGGACTTATGAAGGAGCTGTCCACCGCTCTGCAGCAGTTCGGCAAAGACAAGAGCATCGCAGCCATTGTATTAACTGGCAGCGAGAAGGCCTTCGCCGCTGGAGCCGATATCAAGGAGATGTTGCCCAACACCTACTCGCAGTGCATCCAGGGCAACTTCCTCAACGACTGGACCGAGGTGGCCCGCACCCAGAAGCCCATCATTGCGGCCGTCAATGGCTACGCTCTGGGCGGTGGCTGTGAGCTGGCCATGATGTGCGACATCATCTATGCCGGCGACAAGGCCAAGTTCGGCCAGCCCGAGATTGCGCTGGGCACCATTCCCGGAGCCGGCGGCACTCAGCGTCTGACCCGCGTGGTTGGCAAGTCGAAGGCCATGGAGATGTGCCTCACTGGCAACATGATCGGCGCCCAGGAGGCGGAGAAGCTGGGTCTGGCCAGCAAGGTGGTGCCCGCCGACCAGCTGCTCACAGAAGCCGTCAAGCTGGGCGAGAAGATCGGCACCCACTCCAACCTGATTGTGCAGCTGTGCAAGGAGTCCGTGAACACCGCCTACGAGACCACGCTCCAGGAGGGTCTCAAGTTCGAGCGTCGCGTCTTCCATGCCACGTTCTCAACGGTGGGTTTGGCCTTCGAAAAACAAGTATTATGTAATATTATCTGAATTATTTCTATTTCCCAGGCCGATCGCAAGGAGGGCATGACCGCCTTCGCTGAGAAGCGCCCAGCCAAGTTCACCAACGAGTAAGGGGCTCTGGATATTATCCGGATTCCTGCCAGACGCCAGCATTGCATTTATATTCTTGTAACAAAATCTGTTGTTTTTTGTAAGCAATTAAAAATTTAATCGTGATAATTTAAAACTGTAAGAAGAACGTCAAGGCTGGCTGCCAGGTTGAGTGTAATGTACGCTTGCAAACAGGTGGTACGCCCAACTGGCAGCCAGTCTCTATGTCCAGGAACGGATATGCTTCTAATCAAAATGAAAGGCGTGCACAGACCACTTCCGAGGCTTTGTGTATTTCACTTGCCGGTTGCTGTCCGAATCGGAGGACAGGCTGGATGAAAAGCTGTGCGAGACGCCTCGATTTCTCCCTGGAATGAAGTCGTCTTCCTCCCGTAAATCGACGCCTCCCCGCATTCTTCTCGACTCCCAGCACCTTGTAAACTGTCTGGAAGCGTAGGGGGCATAGCTAGTTGGCTCACAACATCCTTGGCTATTGATTTGGCATTTTGGTTTCCAACACCAAAGCTTATTATGAAGAGAACATCGTTGGTGGTTTTCTTGGCCTCGGGACGCCGAAGGAAACGGCACTTCCTGAAAGCGACTGCATCTTGGCGGACACACGGACGAACAATAGGGACATCTACGACAGGACTCGGCTCTGGCCCGTTGTTGCTGTCGCAGTCTGCATGGATTCTGCTCACAACTCGAACTGCTGTCACTCTGGTGGCACTTCCTTGTGGTCCGACACCCCTTGCGTAAAGTTTTCCGGGTTTTTGTGTACCTCTTCACTCTCCTATATGAACATGACGTTGGATATAGCCATCTTTTCAAGTCAGTTTTTTCGTTCCCGGACGAGTGTGGAAAGGGGACACATTTTTTCGTTACGGGATCGCATCGGATGGGAATAGGTTTAGTTTGACACCGCTTTAAATTGCAGCAGCTTCTCTCTTTTGCTTTGGAATGTCTAGGAGTGGTTGTTCCACATTTTCTGAGCTGCTCATTATTATCGAGTCTTTTGGTTACCGGAGGCTTAACAGGGCACCTTTTTTTATTAGGGCTAGGATCACAATTCGAAGTTACTCGTAGTTTCTTCACTTCCCTGCAATTGCAAGAGCAGTCCCGTATTTTCTTCTTTGATTGGTTGTTTTTTAAATGGCAACCATAACGAGGTTCAGAAACGGTCCGGGTCCTTGAGCATCCTTTACCACGCAAAGGCTTTCTACAATTATCCGGACTATTGCCGCGAACGTTAGGATTTTCTTTCTCTATTACCGCCAATCTTGATTCTTGTCCCATTACCTCCGTATACGCCACGGACACGAATGAGTTGGTTTCTGTCAACTCCTTCTGGGTCTTTCTTGTCTGGTCCTGACAACCTTTTTTTGGAGGTACTTCTTGTCTCGTGTCAGAACGTCGACAAGTATTTCGAATTTCGGTGGAAGTTTTTGGCTTCTCCATTTTTCTGCAATTGGGAGGGTTGCCCAATTGCGATTGGTTGGTCTTTGAATAGTTACCAGAACTGGGTTCAGCAACAGTCCGAGTGCGTGAGGATCTTTTACAGGGAAAAGGTCTTCCACTAGAAGTATTTCGAGTTTCGGTGTAAGTTTTTGGCTTCTCCACTTTTTGGTTATTCAGATTCGATTGGTTGGTCTTTACATACAATGAGGTTCCCTTACAGGTCAAAGGTATTTCATTATTATTCGGACTTTTGCCGCTATAGTTTGGTTTTTCAGTCTTTCTTTCAGCCAGTCTTGAGTTTTCTTGTCCCTTAATATCTGGATTCACTTTTGACCCGTTTGGGTTTGTTTCTATTAAATCTGTCTGGCTCGGACACTGGCAAGACTTCTCTTGACCAAGTTCCGTATGGTTCAGATCTTGTTTCGGAGTTTCTCGTTGCTTCACCTCAGAACGGGGACAAGCATTTCGAGGTTCGGTGTAAGTTTTTGGCTTCTCAATTATCCTGATGTTGGGAGGGTTGACCAACTTCGATTGGTTGGTCTTTAAATAGTTAAAAGAACTGGGCTTAACAACGGTCTGGATGCATGAGGTTCCTTTACGGGTCAAAGGTCTTTCACTATTATCCGGACTACAGGCTCCAGAGTTGGGGTTTTCCGCCAATCTTGACTCATCTTGTCCCGTAATCTTTGGATTTATTTTGGACCCTTGCGGATTTTTCCTTTGAAATTTGTTCTGGCATTGATAGCTGCAACTTGCAATGCGTACCTTCTTCATTTTACAAGAATCCGAATTGCAAGCGGATGCTTTGGAACTAGGACTTGTTCGAAGAATTCCCCCGCACTTTTTGTCCGTGACATCGGCTTTTTTGGAGCTATTAACCGACTGATTTTTACGAACAGAGTCATCCAATACCTCCTGGTCGCAGGGGGAATCGATTTTCATATTATTATTACCATCGCTGGAGCACTGATTGCCTTCGCTATGTTTAGCGCCCTCACTTTCTATAGATACTCCGTCACTGCAACCGCGGACGACCTTGAAAAATGCACCCTTCACGATTTTCATTAAACGAGGATCCTTGATTTTTTTGTTTTTTATGAGCGGAATCGCCATTGGACCTGCAGAGTAAGAATATTTAGCGAGCTGCTCTGTGAAATTGATCAGGGGGGGAGGATCATGTAAGTGTGGCGGCACAGGAACCGAAGGATTGTTGGATTGCAATTGATTATTAGTTCCCGCTTCTATATTCTCCTGCAACGAATCCTTATTATCTAAGTGCATCAGGCTCGTCTTCAGGTTGGTTTTGCCCCGGGCTTCTTCGGTGGTAGAGGGAAACTCCAGGTTGCCCACCTCAAGCCACTTTAGGTCTTGCGCGTTTAAATTCCTATCCTGATTCCCTTTATTCCTCGTACGATGGACCACGCTATTCTTGACACGCTTGGACTTGGGTGACAAGGGGTCCTGGCCTTGGGGTTCTTCCTCTGATCCCAAAGGAGAAGGTGGATCAATTACTTTATCTTGTCCCCGCAAAAGGCGCTTCCGATGCTCCGGGTCATCCATTTCCATGGGACTTGGGAATTCCAAGGGGGCCGCGGTATCGATGCCCGGACGCATGTGGCGCCTCTTGCCCTCCGCATCGTATTTGTAGTAGGCGAAGCTCGTCTTGGGGCGTCTGCACTTGCGATTGAAATGCTCCTGCGTCCTGTCCTGGTGTTGCTTGAGTAGGTTCAGAAACTCCGGGGATACACGTCGTCCCGGGAGAGGATAGGAGTTCGCTTTGAGTCTTCGTTGCCGCGCATGCCGTATGGGATGATACTTGGATTGGCATACCCATGGATTTTTGACTGGTGATGTCCGCGCGCCCAGATACCACTGCGTTGCAGTGTCATCCACATCGTAGTGTTTTGCACTGTCCATGGCCGAGCCGAGCAGGTTCTTTGTTTCCGTTTCGCAAGGTGGATCGCGCTGCATACCCATGCGGTTGAACGCCTTCAGACACCGACGCTCCTTGGTGAGAAAATCGTAGTAGGAAGTGCAGGTTATCTGTGAGTTTAGCTTCTTGGCGTGTAGTGCATTTATTTTTTCCATTGTGACGGGGGCAATTTTGTATATAAAATTAAAAACCAAATGTTAAAAAATAAACCGAGAAATATGTGTCAAAATCAAGATTACAAACAAAACTCCATCAGTTACACTTCTTATACAAAAAACACTGAAATACCATGAAGAGAAAAATAATCTTTGGAACATCATAAGATGGCGAAATGCATTGATCTTCTAATAATGCTCCAAGGATTATTTTCCTGCTCATGGGTTCTGAGTTAGGGATGTCGAATATCCCAAAATTTGGCAATGTTTCTCCTTGTTATCATCAAGATTCCAAGCTTCTTTCCTTTTTTTCCTTTTTAGCAATTTGTTCTTCTGGATGCAATCAGAGTCTGGCTTTAAATTTTCTTTGAATTGTAAAGAATAAGTATTAATATATATATTATAGACAGAAGACTGAATCTCTTACCACTTCTAAGAACATACAATTTCGGATCTTCCTGATCTACTGGCTGTGCTGGTGCTTTTGGCTTTGTCTGGTATTGATCCTGCTGGTCCTGGCTATTGCAGCATAGTTTTTTCATGGGTTCATACTTTAACTGCTGCTTGGAGTTTCTGCAGAGGCTATCGCAAAAGTCAGGGGCCTCCTGCATTTGCTGTTTCTCGCTTGAAATGGGTTTCCCCATTTTCTTAACCTGTGCTGTCTTGCGAGGCCGCTTTTTCTGAATCATTTCGATGTTTTCCCTTATGAAATTCCTCGGTGATTTCGGGCATTGAAAGTCCTCGCGGATGACCACGTACTTCATCAGCTCCTGGATACGTGCTTGCACGACGGCTTTATCGGAGGGCTCAGACTCGTCTGTCTGGTGGGGTCGCTTCATATCCGGTAATAATTCGTGATGGCTCATCAGGGCCTCATTTAGTTCGGGAATATCCTTTTCTTTGCCCCTTAGCATATTGACAAACTGTTCGGAAAATTGTGGTTTTATATCGCCGGGAGGCAAATGCCTGGATTTATCAATGGTATGGACTCCGTAATTGGGCTTAGACTCGTCCCTCTGTCTAGATTTGTAAGATTTGGATGAGGGCTTTACTGGCTTTTCCTTTTCTTTTTCTTTTAAATTTCTTTCTGTGAGAATTTTATCACGACTCTTGAGAGCAGGCATCAGTTCGGGTATTTCAACGTTCTTTCCTTTGATCAGTTTATCAAAGGGCTTTGACATCTTTGGCTTGGGCACAGACTTAGCCCTCAGCATCTTTCTAAAGGTCCATGTAAACTTGGCTCCCACATGTGTAGTTTTATTTTTTTGAATCTTAACAGGTAAAGGCTGACTATCCCGAAGCGAATAAAATTGAGGAACTTTTGCAACCTTGCCCTTTAGCATTTCATCAAAAGTGGACTTCTGTTCTTTTATCTTTTCGTTTTGTCTCTTATGACTCTTCTTATACTTTCCAAGTGGGGTATTTAATACTTTATCAGGAGCTACTGTGCCCACTTTCCTCCTATATTTGTCAATTCTTCCTATCTTGTTAAAAGTCTTCACTAAGTCTTTCTCTATCTGCTCGTGCGTTGACTTTTCCTTCTTTTCTTTAGGGTTTTCGTTACCATAGAGATCCTTTACTGATTGCCTAAGCACCTCTTCCTTCTCGAGCCTCCATCGAAAGGTTTGCTTTTGATTTAACTCCTGGAGCCGCCGGAACTTGTCCTGTGCCTCTTGCTTCTTGAC
>JAEIHY010014166.1:0-15447 GCA_018904565.1 Drosophila tsacasi | reverse complement strand
GACTCTCGCAGTGGCCCAAGCAAGGTCTTCACCCGGGAGATGTTGTCCAGTTTCTCGGCCTGCTGCATCGGCTGCGGTTGTTGCTGCTGCTGGTGCTGCACGGGCACCGGCGGTCCAGAGGGCGAGGACTGCATCTGCACCTGCATCATCTGTGGCCCCGCCATGGGCATCATGTTCATATTGGGATTCATTATTCACTTGTTATTCGGCAATTAAACAAAATTTACACAGCAAATTGTTTGGCTTTTCTTTTTCCAAAGACGTTATCGAGTACCCCAGATAAATCGGTAGCATATATCGATAACTGACGACTATAAGAGCCAGCGCTGCCACTTATTACGGAGGAATTCCTTTTCATGGCAGCCAAAGTGTAGCTAACAAGTCAGTATATTCGGAAAAACACTCACAAATTGTTATATTTCTTTTGCAATTTAAGAGAAGCACAAATCTTTAGTTCTTAAAACGATTTCAAATTAAAAACCCGCAATTGCCGCTTCCCGCTAAGAACCCGCTAAAACTGACAGGAAAATAGGTGATTTGCCAACACTGATTCAGAACAGCTGTGGCGCCTAAAACACATTTTTCTATTAGAATTATCCAGGCGCAGGGCGCGATTCTAAAACCCAACGGAACTGAATAAACACCATGACGAGGTAAGGAGTGCATTGCTCCCGGCCTGAAAAAAGGCCATACCAGGAGCTGCGGCAGCGTATCATAACCTAAAACTAAAACTGGCGCTTGCTCTTTTACCCTTGCACCCCCACCCGCAGGAACAGCATCGAACTGGGCGATGTGACGCCACACAACATTAAGCAGCTGAAGAAGCTCAATACAGTGGTCTTTCCGGTCTCCTACAACGACAAGTTCTACGTGGATGTCCTGGAGGCCGGCGAGCTGGCCAAATTGGCCTATTACAATGACATTGTCGTCGGCGCCGTCTGCTGTCGCGTTGATACGACCGAGAACCAGCGACGTCTATATATCATGACCCTGGGTTGCCTCTCGCCGTACCGTCGCCTGGGCATCGGAACCGTTATGTTCGAGCACATCCTGAACTATGCCGAGAAGGATGGAAACTTTGATAGCATTTTTCTGTAAGAAATCATTGAGAAATTAGCCTTTTTTTTAGAATTTTATTAGAGGAATGCTTTTGTTATGAGCATTTTTAAGGTTTAAGAAACAAGAGATATGATTGCACCTCGTGTTTTAAAAAAGTTTATGAGATTTGCCCAAAATGTATCTGAAAAGCTTGCCTAAAACACTTTTTGTCCAAGATAGACAAACTAATAAGATCCCCCTTAATTTTCAAAGGCACGTCCAAATCAACAACGATGGAGCCATCGAGTTCTACAAGAAATTTGGCTTCGAGATTGTCGACACCAAGGAGCAATACTATAAGCGCATCGAGCCAGCGGACGCCCATGTCCTGCAGAAGGCTCTGCGACGCACTGCCGCCGCAACCAATGCCAACTCCGTCACCAGCAACTCAACCTCAAACTCCAATACCCGCAGTAAAGCCCGCCAGTTTACGTTTGTGTGAGAGGACGACGAGCTTCAAATTCGAATGGTGAGACCAGCGACAGACGTGGAGAGAGGCGGCCAAAACGATGTATTCAATTAGTCCGATCATATCTATGTGTAATCAATATTAATGAACTACCCCTGCGAGGGAATAAATAGCTCTGAACGGCGCTCTGGCCTGTCCAATTTCAAAAAGGTTCCTCTTCAACCAACTACAGGATGCAGCACGACGACGGCTTTGTGTACTGCTATGGAAATCTGTACGGCCTGATGCTGTACTGGGGATTGGTCACGTTTCGGGTGCAAAGTCCTGGCCAAGGTGGAGCCGTCTCAACCGGTTGGACAGTGGCCTATGCCCTGGTGACCCGTCTTCTGGTGGTATCCTGTTTCCTGGGCAGCGTTTTCGTTAAGCTGAATGATCCAGAGATGGCGGCTGCCATATTTAGTCACCTTAAGCCGCTGGACAAAGCTATCATTACGTGGGAGTGCCTTAGCTGCACCATCACCTACTTGGAGTACTGTCTGTCGATGGATGCGCAGAGGCGGAGGCACCTGCGTCTCATCACCAGCCTGCAGGAGTTCGATCGGAACATTTCGAAGCAGTTTCCTCGGGTTATTTGGAACTACCAACGCACCCGTAGGAAGTATTGGTACGGCACCGTAATCGTGAGCTTCTGTTTCTTCTCCTTCACCATTGCACTGATTTTTGACATAACGCGTTGCACCTGCGGCATACCCTCCTCCCTGCTGATGGCCTTCACCTACACCCTGCTGACCAGTTCCATTGGATTGGTGGGATTCGTTCACATTGCAATCATGGACTTTGTGCGCCTGCGCATGCGACTTATACAGAAGCTCCTGCAGAAACTGTATCAAGAGGGTGACGGGACGGGTGCTGGTCAACAGGAGTTGCACGAGCGGATTGCCCACCTGTTTGTGATGTCCAAGCGCTGCTCCTCCCTTCTCGTGGAGCTTAATAGTGTCTTTGGATTTGGTGCTGCCGCCGGCTTCTTCTACGACTTTACAATTATGACCTGTTTCGTGTACGTCATCTGCCAAAAGCTGCTTAGCCGGGAGCCTTGGGACATGGAATATGCATTCATGCTGCTCCACGTGGCCATACATTCCTATAAGGTAATCATCACCAGCACCTACGGTTATTTGGTTCAGAGAGAGGTGGGTTTGGTCGGAAAGGCAGGCCTGTGATAGCTGCAATTAATTGGTATCTGCTCCCCTACAGAAGCGCAATTGTCTTCACATGCTGGGCAACTATGCAAGCCACTTTCCTGGCCAGGATTTTGCCCAGCAGCAGACCGAAGACTTCCAGCACTGGCGCATGCACAATCGGCAGGCGGCACTGGTGGGCAGCAGTATTAATCTTAATCTATCTACTATTTACCTGGTGAGATTAAAACAGAGAAATCTAGCTTGAATGTAGGGCCAATTTTCATCTTCCTCCTCCTGTCAGGTATACAATGGCATGGCGAACTATGTGATTATCCTCGTTCAGTTACTATTCCAGCAGCTGCAGATCAAGGAGCGTCAGCAAAGCTTGGGCAGGGATGTGGACATTGTGGGGCGTATTGGTCCCATTACTCACATGGACTAAAGGGAATATTATTGGGGCCATTTGCTCTGTTGGATACATCTTATGCATCTAATTATTTCTTTTATTTAAGACTTTTCAGATTTTATTGTCAATGTTAATTAAACATGTTATTGGGGTAACTTCGTGCCCCATTACCCATTCCTAAAAGGAAAGTTTCTTCAAAACCAATACAATTAATTGGTAAGCCTGTGAGGACAGCAATTATTATTTCTAAGAGTATGTATTAATAATACTTACAATATAGGAAGAATTAGAGGAAACGTAGATATTTTAATTATATAAGAGCGCGCGCAATCTAAAAGCTAACTTATTTAATAGGAGCAGTTCAGCTCTTCATTTTGTGGAGGAAAGGATTTTGTTCGCATTTGCAGTTGTTGAGTTTGTCTAGGAGTTCGCTTAGATTTCTTAGTTGCGCCTCTCTCGTTGCCTTTTTCACCGATGTGATTTAATTTTTGAAAAGAGTTTTGTGATTGTTGTTGGGGTTCGTAGGGGAGTAGGGGGCCAAGAGGATAGATCCTGCATCCTGAGATCCGGTTCCCGGTATAGGCTTGGGAGAGTCTGTTGTCCCGAAGACCATGGCATCATAGCCGGAGCCAAAACCGATGGCGAAGATAGAAGCTTGCTTCTATCCACTGTGCCCCGGGTGTTGCCGATTCTAGGACTCTATAAAAATCGTCTTTGAATAATAATAATTAATAACAACTTTTTTTGAGCCCTTGAATTTCTGATTGAATGCAAAATTATATATGTAAATAAATTTGTTGACTATTAAAACAAAATTATCAACATTTTGGAACTGTTAAAGGTTTTATTTTTAAATTCAGGTTCTCTGGCGTTTAAAGAGAGCGCTCGAGAGTTAATCAATGAGGGCAAAGTTTATTGTTGCAATATGCCAAATAATGGTTGGGTCAATGCAGAAACTATTTCTGAATGGGGCAGCGTGTGAGGATGATTTTTGGGGTCAGGTGCATATGTACATAAGTAAATATGTACGTATTTGGTGCAGATTGCATCAAAACTCCGTTAGGCGGACAACATATAAAAACCGCCTACATTATGTACAACTCGTACTCTGGCCGTGTATATTATATATACATATATGCCTATGTACATACATATGTGTGTATGTGCACACGCAAAGCGCTCGCTCGCCTACTCCGCAGTCCGGACATCGTTTATCGATTTGCGAAAGGCAGCAGCAGCAGCGGCAACAGCAACATCAACATCCACACCAAGCAGCACAGCAACCGAGCTCCACCAGCGGCGGTAGGCCGCTCTCCTCCACTTCGCTCCGCTCCAGCTCGTTGGAATAGAGAACCCCCCCCCCTTCCACCATCACCACCAGCACCCGGCCGCCTCCCTTTTACTCTCATTTTGCGGCAGCCACACACACACACACACACACACACTCACAGCTATACGTACACACAGATACATATAGACAGGCCTTCGCCGCCGAACGCCAAAACGCCCAGCGGCCCCCACCTTCCCCCTATGCCCCTTCAAGCCCGCCCTCTATTCAACGAAATGTTGTTGCTGTTGCTGGGCTTTGTTGTTGCTGTTGCTGCTGCTGCTGTTTGGGGGCTGGCAATGATGATGACGATGATGGCAGTGATGATGATGACGTTTGGAACTGGCAAACCGGGAGCTATGCGAGTGTGTGCGAGAAAGAGGAAGACAGAGAAGCGGGGGCAGCCGGCCGCCAGGACTTGGGCAGGCGGTGAGTGGGCGGGAGAGGCTAGGCGGCGGAGAAGGAGAGAGGGAAGAGAGAAAAGCGAAAAAATACTTATAATAAAAGCAACAAAAAACCCGCACAAGCTGAAGAGATACAAACATACAAGCACACGCAGCCAAAGCACAATACATATATAAACAGGCGCCGCCGCCGTCGTCGTCGTCGTTGTCGTCGTCGCCTTGCTATAAGTATAGCCGTATGTTTGTGTGTTAGTTTGGGGCCGTCGCCATACCTCGCTTCAACATACACCAACCCTCCCTGCCCCCCATCCCCCTGACTGGCTCTACTGCTGCTGTGGCTGCTTCTTCTTCTCGCAGCGGCGCGGTAAACCCGTGTCAATGGGGGCGTGGCGGGAGGCGTGAGGAGGTAGGTAGCCTGACTGGTCGTAGGTTCGCAGGCAACAAAAACAACTTGGCGGAAAGGCAAAAGAGTCGCAACCAGAACAACAACAATAACAAGCTCCAAGGAGTTCAAAACCGAGCTTAGGGGGGGGCGCAAGGCAGCAGCGGGGTAGAACGAGACGGATCGATGTACCCACTTCTTGGCTCTGGGCCTGGCATCTCCATATCTCTTCCTCTCTCTCTCTTTCCCCACCATACTTTCGCATCTCCCTCGAAAGCAGTCGTCTAGCGGTACAATGTTTCACTCTCTCTTTTCCGCAAGTGATAAGGATTAGCTGGCGATCTTGGCCTCTCTCGTTTGCTTTTGCACTCTCACTCTCTTCCGGCCATCAATCCTTTCGATATTTCGCTGATATATTGTATCTTCGATTTTCATTGTGCCTTCGGCCATTTCCCTATGACCTTGAACTTCGCTGCCTCAGCACGTGATAATGCAGACGGGTGCAACAGTTTCCTCAGTGCAAATTGCTTTTAAGCGCTGATTTTGCAGCAGCAGAAAAGTGCGGGTGTTCAAGGGGCAGCAACAGCAGCAGCATCGCAATTCTGTCGCATGCACACAAATATATGTACTTACATACATATCAAAGAAGTACAAGCATACAAGGCACTATGGTGCAACTAGCAACAAAAACAACATACGGCCACAGCTCGAGTGTTGTTTCTTTTTTTTGTTGCTTTTTGCCTGGTGGGCGGTTAACGCTGGAGCCCCTCTGTTTCTCTCCGTTTCCCCCTCCGCTTTGCTGTGCGCTTCGTGATGATGAGGTTTTGCCTTCTTCTTGTTCTTCTTTACACGTCCTCCAACGGCGTGTGCGTTTGTGTGAGAGTGTGCGCGCGCGGCAGGAGGGTGGTGGTACTGCTGATGTCGGTGTTGGTGGGTTTGGGTGGAGTGGGGAGCGGCATGTCGGGAAAGAAGGGGGCACGGGCACCAGAGGCAGCAGGGGGAGGGGGAGGCACGGTCTGCTGCCGCCGTCGCTGCTGCTGCTGGCGTGCCTGTGTGCATGCAGCTCTGTTCGTCGTCGTCGTCGCGTCGTTTCATTCAAGTGTCCAACGTTTGCCAGAGCGGTCATACAACGGTACTTCGACGGCGGACGGTTCGCAATTCTCTCTCACGTCTCTCTCTCTCGTTCGCTCGAGCCTTAAGGAATACGGGGGCGGAGGAGAGTCGCAGAGTCGGCAGTGCACACGCACCGTTAGAAAATCCGTTAGTTAGCATGAAGGATGTGAAAGTGGCGCGCGCAATAAGCGAATCCTCGACAACGTCCGATAACACCTCCGACTTCATCGAGATCGTCAAGAAATACGATGTGGTTTACAACAATCACAATCCCGATTACAAGAACGTGGAAGTCAAGCTAAAGGTGTGGACGCAAATCGCCGACGAGATTGGACTCTCAGTGGGTAGGTAATACAACAATAATATGAAAAGAATAACCCAAAGGAGGCGGCGGCTGAAATTGAATTACGTAGAACGAGCACACACTGCTGTACCGCGCATACATACACAAATACAGTGTGTGTGTGTGTACCTGTCAGCGGACAAACTCAAACCGCCGCCCGGCCTGATATTTTTCGAACGCTGGTATATATATAATATTTATGTGCGAGTGTACGTATGGGCTCGCGCTGTGGTGTGAGGGGGAGCGCGAGTGCGGTCGGCAAATTGCAGCGAGAAGCAGAAAACAAAAAATAAAAGGAAAACACTGGCGCTGCTGCTGCTGCCACTGGCACGCAGAAAAAACAAACAAAAACAGAAATTGAGCGAAAACTGCGCGCTCTCTGATGCTGAGAGAGCAAAAGAGACCGATAACGAGAGAGCGTTCAGGCCCCACTTTGAGTGGGGGTGTGGGAGGCAGGGTGTGAGAGCTTTTCAAAACAAAAACATTGCACGGCATTGCCAGGTGTAGAAAATAACTGAAACGCGCAACCACCTGTGATTTAAATTTTCAAAGATTTTTTGAGCTACCAGCTTAATATATTAAATGTGTAACGATTCTTATTGGCCATCAAATTTTTTGAAAATATTTTCCTTTTTTTTTTAAATAATTAATTTTAAGTCATAATTTCTTTCTAATTTAATTTCTAATTTCCCTTGCAGAGGCCTCTAAGCGAAAATGGAAAAATCTAAGGGACAGCTACACAAAGTATCTGCGCTCCTTCCGCGTCGGAACCAAGACATCCAAGAAGTATCAGTACTGGGCCCATGCCGACCACATGGAGTTCCTTAAGCCCTTCCAGGGACCGGGCAGGTAATTAAACAAGTCCTTCGTGTAGCAATATTATCTCCAAAACTAATCCCTTAAACTGCTGCAGAAACTCCGCCAATGGCAATGGCAAATCCAACGACGAGGATGACACCGAGTGTGATTTCGGTTACCAAGTGCTGGCCAAGGCGGCCAGCAATGGAGGCGAGGATGAACTGAAGATCACGATTGCCACAGCTTCGGCGGGTTGCTCTTCGATTGGAACGCACACGGTCAATACGTATACCACGGCCTTGAGCAGCACTTTGGCGCCAGCTCCGACGTCCAGTTTGGGCGTGGCCACGCCCCCCAACCTGATCTCGCCGGGCAGCAATTTGGGCGGAGGATCTGGATCCGGAGGAGTGGGTATGCTGCATCACAATACCAATAGCAATGGCAGCGCCAACGGGAGTCTCAACTGTGCTGCAGTTGCTCCGCTCAGTTCCCTCACCCCGCCGGCCACCAGTGGCTGCAATTCCGCCGTCGTCCTGCCCCTGCCCATCTCACCTGCATCCTCTGCAGCTGCCGCCGCTGCTGCGGCTGCCGTCAGCAAGGCCAACGCCAATGCTTTGGCCTCGTTGGCCACCCACCTGCCCATGGGCATGGGCGTGGGAGGATTGGCCCAACAGATGTTTCCGCTGGCCACACTCAAGGCGGCTGCAGTGGCTGCTGGACTGCCGCTGCCGCCCACTGTCACACCGCCAGGATGCAGCAGCTCCGGCGGACCCAGCAGCAATGTCGGCTGTCTGATCATCGAGCCGCATCTCTTCGCCGCCGCGGATAACTTCAAGAAGGAACTAACCGCAGCGGCTGCGGCCGGAGCTCCGCTGGGATTATTCCAGAACCTGGCCAACCAAGTGCAGAATGCCAATCGCTTGAACGGCGGTAGCTGTACCGGAGTTGCCCTGCCCTTGGGTAACCCCACGCCACCGCCGCCGCCTCCAGCGCCGCCGGCCTCTAAGGTGCGGAGAGTTCAGCCCTCGCCGCAGACGACGGCCATCAATCTCAGTTGCTCTGCCGTGGGAACACCCGGTCAGTTCCCACAGCCCCAGGTGCAGATGCAGCAACAGATCCAACAGCAGCAGCAGCAACCGCAATCTCCGGCGAAAACGCGCAAGATTAGCGACCCACGCTTTCCCAGCGACTGGGATGTGTCCGCTGTGCTGCAGGCCAACCGGGAACTGGACGCCAACACCCTGTTCTTCCTGAGCCTGGCACGGCAGGTGCGGGCCATGCCCATGAAGTTCCAGTCTTTGGCCAAGATGAGGTGCATGCGGATCGTCAGCGATCTGGAGCTCGAGCTGGAGAACTTTGACTGCAACGGAGGTGCGCCGCCGCCGGACGATTCGGGCGGGGGAGCTGGTAATCTGAAGTACTGCAGCATCGACACTCCCCCACCGCCGCCGCAGGATGGTTCAGTGGTGATCCTGCCGCCGCCAGTCGGACCCGAGGGTTCCACGGAGCACTTTGTGTATGTGATGTCCCCGTCGCGGGTCGAGAGCATGATCGACATCTCCTCCGACGAGGAGGCTACAATGAACGGGGTGCCCTCCTCGACAGTGGGCTCCTCTGGACAGGTTTAATCGTACTTCGCGCTCGTACAAGCTATCTTTAATTTAAATTAAACTTAAAATAATCTCAAAGTAGCAGTGAATCGTTTCGTTTTCGGAATTTTTTATTTTGGGGCGACGGGCGATCGATCCTTTCAATGCTTATGGGTACAAAATGTGGAAAAATCTCTTCGTGGTGGGACCACCCGGGGCCAATTTGATGCTAGGTGATTTAATGTGAATGAATTTCATTCAGGAAGTCGATGACGAGGTGGCATCCTCCAAGCAGAATGGAAATCCCTCTTAGGCCTGCACCTTGCTCTTGGTGGTGAAGGCAAAGTAGGCGACTCCGCCGACGAGGAAGGCGGCCAGCAGCTCAGCCTTCACCCAGGGACCCTTGTAGGCGCTCTTCGTGGGCACAGCAATGTCCAGCAGGGACTTGACCGACGACACCTTGTCGCCGTCGCGCTGGGCCTTGCGCACATTGGCATAGCCCTCCTCGTCGAAGAGACGCACCTGGACATTGCCGCTGCTGCCCTGCTTGATGTCCTCCACCCAGCTCACCTAGCGTGGCGACAAAAAAAAAAACGGATTAGGCGCTGTGTTCGGCACTCCCGATGGGACTTCCAGCTCACCTGATACTTGTTGTCGCCCACCTGGGCAACAGGCACCACCTTGCCGCAGGGGAACTCGGCAAACAGGCTGGCGGGTGCCGCTCCGCTGCACTGCAGCGTAATCTCGCCGACATGGGCCAGCTGGGTGAGAATCGTGGCATCCTGAGTGCTGAACGAGCTCACCGTAGCCTTGCAGCTTCCGTACACGCCGGACGCGCACACGGCGGCAATCAAACAGATGGCAAACAGTTGACGGGACATCTTGGTGGAGTTTTGTGTTGGTTTTAATTGAGGAATGGGAGAAGTGTATGAAACTAGCTCCGACAGACTTTCTTTTAGGTTTAAACAATCGCCACGACAGCACGAAACGTCATCTGACAGCCGAAAATTGCCGAGTTGAGCTGTCAAGCAATCGATAGTTCAATTATCGATGCATATACAAATACGATGGTTGTATAGAAAGTGAACAAGAATTTAAATTGAAAATGTATTTAAAATTATGTGATATTTTTGCATTTAGGCATCGTAAATATATATTTATTTTTAAATTTATTTTATTTTTAGATGCATATATTATTCGTTCTGTAAGAGCAAATAATAATTAGAAGTTCGCTAAACACATGCGATATTTTTTTGACAGGTTAAGAAATATACGATATTTGTAGTTTCGTATTTAACTCTTACTGAATTCAAACTTTTAAAATAAATGGTTTTGAAATATGCTTATAAAAATCAGAATAATTGCTCAATATAATAAATGCGACCTAATACATAAAATATAAGAAAGACTCGTTTCTGTGAAAACTGTCAAATTTCTAGCGATGACAGCGATTAGAAAATATCGTCATTGTTATCGATTTGGCGGTTGATTCAAATTACTTTATTTAACTTGTTTTAATTTATGGAAGTTCTCATTGATTAAATAAATTCTAAGTGAAAATCCCCTTTAAATCCAAAACTCGAATAAGAAATTAAATTCTATCAACTAAAAACCAATCAATTTCAAATGCTTTAGTTCCTCAATTTTATCAATCAAAAACTTAAAATCCCATTAAGATTGGCCCAGCCCCGTTCCAGTCACAGTCACAGTCGCCGTAATTTCGTTTCCCACGCTTTTCGTAATTAAAATAAGTTTTCCACTGACATGTTGCCCCGTTTCGTACCGCTCCGTATTTGGTTACGGGCACCGACTCCTTTCTATATCTACTATATCTAATATGCATTTACCCGGCGCCACTTATTTACGGCATTTGCATTGTAATTGAATTGATTTCGAATTTTTCGAATTGCAAAACGAACTGACGGCGGGAGGGACCACTCCTGTCCGATCCTGTGCAAAGCGCGTCGTCAAAGTCAAGCCATAAATATTGACTGGAAATGATTAATGCCCATCCAGCGAATGGCCTTTCTTGCCGTTTTGTTTTAAGTAAATTTTATTGGCAATCCACAAAGGTTTGTAATATATGTGTGTATATAGTGTGCCTAACAGGACGGCATTCATACATATGTATGTTTGGGCTGTGACCTTGGCTGGGTCTTGATTTGGCTTTGGTTTTTGATTTTATGCCATTTTCTGTGTTTGTGTTTGCGCCGCCCGTCGCCCCCTTCTGCTCCTTTTTGTACCGTTATGTTCGTTACTTTTCTTTGATTGCCACCGCGCACGGAACTTTTCCACCGCCGCCGAACTTTGCATGTCTTTGATGAATTTGAAATTGTCACAAATGTGAAAGTTTTTCACATCCTACTGGGAGAGCGAGATACTCACACACACACGTAGTGACAACTGAATTTGCATCTAAGGAAAATTTGCTGACATTGAGCGACTTGTACGCATTTCTCCTCTCGCCGGGGGGTTTCTTTTCCTTTTCCCTTTTTTTTTTTGGCGAACTCAAATTCATTCATTCACGGTCGGATTTGCATATTGCCAAAAAAAAGCTAAAAATGAAACTAACAAAAAAGCACACACAGCAAATGCTGTAATCCTTTCGATTATGAGGCGTAAAGTGGGAGGGTTTAGTGGTTCGTAAATGAAAACAAAAGTTCGTGCGGGTTCATTGAGTCGCAGTCGAAAACTTGCCAGACCCCAGCGAAATTGCACGTGTCTCCGGAAAGGGGTTGGAGGAAACCTAAGGGGGAGATGCACTCAACCAAAATATAAAGCATTTTCTAAATTTTGGGATATTAAATTCATGAATTGATTTGATTTTCAGTGCTTCATTTGCAAACGAAAAGAGGTTTCTTTCATTCTTGTTTAACCAATAGAAGAGTCCACGGGAAGGTCCAAGTTGGACACTTGGTAAGCCATTAAAGGCAGAACAAGACCTACAAAAATCCAAGTCCAAGAAGCCCAAAAAGCAAAAGGAACAAAAGAAGACTAAGGCCGGGGTGGAGCAAACGATCAAGGAATAACGGAGCAACTTTAAGATTTTTCTTCCAAGTTAACAACACTTACGCAAGAATAAATAAAGAATTTCGATACTTTTTTTCAAGTGTCCTCATGGCAGTTAGTGGGTGGTGTGGCTGGTTGTCTGACGTGCGGGTGTGAGCAGGAAATGGAACAAACAACGAAGCCTACGGCTTCCACAGAGAGAGCCAGCATAACAGGCGAAAGACTCCCTTGGACTCCTTGCCAACGTTGCGATTTTGTTGATTGTTTGTTGGCAACATAAACGAAGCTCCTCTTCATTCACAAAAAAACGCAGTCGGTGCAGGACATTCGAGCCAAGTGGACGACGAAAGCGGACGTGGAAGGCACTTCATCGCGATCTCGAACTGGAGGCGAGCTTTCGCTTTCGTGACTTCAGCCGGTTTCTACGCGACTTGCTTTCGGTTCTCGGTCTCCGTTTCGGTTTCCCTTTGTTGACAAAGTTATTGCCGCCACGGGCTTAATGACTTCGTAATTGATTTGCATTCGATGTGCCACATTGATTGGCAATTGAAACGTAAGCCACCACCGCCGGGGAGTTCTTGAAGTCGTCGAAGCTCACCTGCACTTACACGGAACCCACTCCAGCGGCAACCACTCATCGTCACCGTTGCTAATCAAGGTTATCAAGGCTAACCTGGCTGCCACCATGTCGCTGTCTGTGGCCAGCCGTCGTCGCCACCAGACGACGAACGCTCCATCGTCCAGCAGTAGCCACTCCTCCTTCTCTTCAACTCCTGGCGGCCGCTACCAACTGCCGTTGTCTGTGCGGAAGCAGCACTCCTTCATCGAGCCGACGGCCAGGTTCACCGCCCAGCAGCGGGGCTATCTCTCGCGCGGCCTCTCCGTGGGCAGATCCATCGAGAATATCCGCCAGAAGCTGTATCCTGGAAGCAGGCAGAGCTCCCTGGCCGTTGAGGAGTCCACGCCAAGGATTGCTCCGCGGATAACCGCCTCACAGGTCCAGGGGTTGAGGCTGAGGGACAAGAGCCTGGTGGCCTGGTCATCTACTTCGTCTCTGTTAAAGGACCAGGAACCGGATAGGAGTACGCAGGCTGAGCCGGCAGAGGGCAAGATGTGAGTAGGCTTATCATTACTTAGCCTTCCATTAAAAAATGGTAAAGGAATAAAGGGATATACTTAGAAGGAGACTTGGGGTAGCTTATATTAAAGAAGTTTTTGTAGGAATTAAAAGATTTTTTCACATATTTATATATATTTCACATATATACATTTTCCTCGGGAATATATTTAGTTATTTAAACTTTGACTGGAACGTTTTCAATAATACATTTGGGTTTTATTGGCTTCTTCTTAAAGACCTGAAATATTTAAATTCTTTAATAGAAATATATCGACATATTTATATGATAATTTTTTGGAAAATGCTAACCTTAAAAATATTATAAGTAAGTCAAAAAAGCTTTAATTTTAATTTGGAAAGCATCTCTGTGTCCCTTCCATTCATAAAACTGCATACTAAATAAAAATGTTTATTTAGTGTACTGGAAAGGGTCTACAAATTATTAGGGAAGTTATTTATAATTAATTTAACTTTAAGTATATTAATTTCCCTAATACAAACACTTTTCTGAGAAGAGTATACAAGAATTCTCATATATTCTTTAGTCAAGGAAACGTATTAGAATTACCTTTCAACCCTAATGGGTTTTGGAGTAGTATCTCTCAAGGACCGCTTCTCCATGCTGCCACAAATTGCTGGAATTAAAATAGCCAAAATATACGGAATGAATTGTCGCACCTATGGAAACCCAGAGCCCCTTTTGTTTGACCTTGGTGCCAGGCGAACAGTGCGTATACGTAATAAATCCAGCGGTATCCGAATGTAATGTCTGCCCTGATATCATCTATATAAATATATGCCGAAAGTGACACTTTCGATATCGTCGCGTCAAGTTCTGGGTGGGTGTTGTGTTCGGTGGGTGTGCAATTTGCATGCTTCACGCCGAAATCAAACGTCAAGGTTTTATGTTTCCAGTGCATAACACACGCTAGACATGCTCACGAGAGGGAGGAGCAGGAGGAGGAGCTGAGAGTAGGAGCTGGGAGTAGGAGCTCGGAGTAGGAGCTGGGAGTAGGAGCTGAAGAAGCAGCCCTATCCACCTGGCGGCACACTTAAGTCGATCATTGCCCGCTGACAAGATAGCTGAGAGCGGAAAACTTGGGGGGCGTCTGAGGTGCAATGACCCCTTGCAATCGTAGACTCACTTTCGTCGGTCCGCATTTTCCGCTTTTCGGGGCGCCAATTGTAAACGTAATTGACATGGTTTCCTTTTTCATCGCGCGCCAAAGTTAATTTCTATTTCTGGTGCCTTGCATGCATAGCGATTCTCGATTTGAGGAATCGGGAACAGCATAAATTGCCTGAGCCCAGCCCGCAACTAATGCCAAATAATTTGATTTAAATTTAGAAGGCTGGCGATGGCGACGCTACTAGGTCACTCGAAACTTTCCATTTTCAATCCGATTTCCATTTCCATTTCCCACTTATAAGTTATACTTTCCCTTTGCAGCAGCGCCAAGGCGGACAAGAATCGCATAAATCTAAACATAGTCCTGTCTCAGACAATACGGGCCACCAACGAGCGGGAGCAAGAGCCGGAACTGGAGCAGGATCAGGACCAAGAGCCGGAGCATCACACGCAACAGGCTGAGAGCCCTGCAGAGATCCCCTTGAGCATCTCGCCTGCCCTGACCGTCCAGCGGCGTCCGCCCCTGGTGCGTGCTATGTCCGCTCCGGTCCGTGGTCTGGACGAGAGCAGCAAGGGCGTCATAGCCGCCAGCAAGCGGAGTCAGCAGAAGCTGCGTCGTCGGAAGATCTTCACCAGAACTCCTTCCACTTCGGTGGTGACGGGGGGATCTGCCGCAATAGATGTCATTGGCGGCGGCGGCGACTCATCCTCCTCGGGAGGAGGAGCTACCTCGGGTGTCGGTGGCAACTCTTCAAAAAAGGCTCTGAATCGTGCTCGCAGTGTGGTGGCACCCGACGTGATTACTCTTGTGTCCCTGCTGAGCTCCGAGGGCAGTGATTCCGAGCGGGAGGACAATTGCTCCACGGTGGTCACCTCGCCATCAGCTGGCGGGGCGGAGAAGCAGCAGCCAGGAGCAGGGGCGCAGCGAAGGGCGCCGCTTTTGAGGAAGACGGGTAAATCGGGTAAGTCTTGAGGTGTCCAATGAGGGAGCCAGGATTAGCAGCATCTTGATCCTTAGTTCCTAGTCTTAGTTCCCCCTTACGAAAACCCAACTAAAGCTTTTTGGCAGTCTCGTTTCAAGACAGCTATCCGCCCACCTTCCAACTGGCCTCCAAGGAGTACTCGCACATGATCCGACG
>JAEIHY010014152.1:0-11898 GCA_018904565.1 Drosophila tsacasi | reverse complement strand
TTATCCGCCCCTTAAAAGCAAATGGTTAACCCTCGAGTGGCCCCATGGACGACCCCCCGTCGACCATGTCGCATTAGCCCCATCAAACTTTTATCGGGGCTTTCTAAGACTTATATGGCTATTGGCTGTGGCCTCGTTGCCATTAAACTTTTTTATAGGCATTACTTTGATTGCAGCCAGGCAGCGGGAAGCACTTGACCCACAGTTTTATAGCCACTGGTCGTGTGTGCATGGGTGTGCGACGGTTTGACATGCAGTTTTTGGGCAATCAAACGGCCCTGGCTTGACGCTCATAAATAGCATGCAACACTTCAAAGAGCCAACAGCCACACATCGCATTTCACACATCACACTATATCCGGCAGGCTGTTTCTCCTGGGTCTTTTGTGACTTCTTGGGGCGTGCACAGGGAGAAATTTGGGGAGTATTTCAAACTTTATAAATTCAATTTAGAATTATAAATATGTTTGTGAAAAATATACAGCAAAGTATTTTATAAAGCAAGCAATTTCGTAGAAACTTAAAGTATTATATGCCTAAAAGTGTGCTATGATTAACTATAAATTATAAATAAACCTTAACAAAAACACACTCTATTTTCCCCAGAGATATTTGAAAGAACTTAAATAACTTTCCATTATCAAGTAAGTAAGTTTTTACTCTCAAGAACAAAGTAGCTTTAATGATCCTGGTTATAAAGTGTTTTCCCAGTGCAGGATATCCTTTCATTTCCCTTCTCTCCTTCCCCTACTAACCTTCAGTGGCAACAAAGTTCCAGTTGTTGTCATAAATTATACGACAAATGCGTTTGTCTTGAGTGGGAGCCCATATCCTTCCTGCATTTCCGCTACACCCGCCTCTCAAGCAACCTTCTGCTCCTGCCAACTGCAATCATATTGCCTTGCGCTGCTGCACTACTGTCGTGTTGCATACATTTTTGGGCACGGCCTGGAGCCAAGTGGGGCGTGGTGGGGGAAGGGTTCGGGGGTCATATAGACTATGCAGCTAATATTATTTTATTGCTTGCGACTTAAGAAGCCGCAAAATTTATGCGACAACAACATGGAAGGCGTCGCGTCGTGAGGGTGTGTTGCCATCATGACACAGTGCATGCTCTTGAAATATTTACAAGGGGAAATAAATTGAAAACTCACATGATTTTACTGGATATAAACCAGAAGAGGGACATTATTTATTGTATACATCTGATAAAAGAAGATATTTTATTTATATTTTAAAAAAGGAAAAAATAAAAAGAAGAAATAGGGTCAATTGTGCCAAAGAAAAGCCTTTCAAATTTTGTTGAAAACTTAAAATTATTCTTTAAGTTGTTTCCTTACTAATTGTATAGTTTATCACTGTAACGTCTCTTGAAAAATTTCCTAAATATATTATGGTCTATATTAAAGCACAAAAATAATTGTTTTAAAACCCATAAGTGATTTTTGAAGCTCAGTCTCTCACACCGTGCGATACCTGTAGCCATAATAATAAAAGCCCAGCCGGCAGGTTGTCATTTGCCATTTTCGCTGCCAATGCAGCATTGTTCCTCTTCTTCTCCAGCTTTCTTCTTCTGCTCCTTTGGCTTCTCCTTGTTCTTCTGCTGCTCCTGTCCCTGCTCCCGCGTCTTCCTGTGCCTGCTCCTGTTGAGGGGCGAATGCAAACAAATTTGCATGCCGTCAGTTACTATTTTACTGCCAGCTGGGAGAGGTTCCAGAGGGTGATGGCGGGAAAAACTGGGGAATATGGTAGTAAATCTTTTTATGTGTGTGTGTGTGGGTGAGTTTTCCCTCACTGCCATTGCGGTTATTTCGCTTCGCTTCGCAGCAGGTGGAAAATGGAAATGGAAGGCCTGGAACTTCTGGCGAGCGTTGCCACATGGTGTGAAATATGCACCAAGAAGAACTAGAGGCGAACGAAGTACCAGAAGCTGTAGAAGTCTCAGAGTTTAGAAAAAACACTGTGAGAAAATTCAATATAAATTCCATTTCTCTTATTCTGAAGAATGCATCAATTTGTTTAAAGAAAAAGTAAAGCTTTAGATGGTTCTTAATTAACTATACAAATTATCATAGTTAAAAAATGATTTCAAATATTACCTGTTGCAAGTCAAATTGTTTTTAAGCCAAAAAAGTTGCTTAATAATTTCAACTTAATTTCGTAGAGAACTGTTCTGAACTTTATAATTTTTAAACATATTTTCTCTCGGTCTATAAAGAACACAAAGATCCCAAACGGCGAAGTTGGCTGCTGGAAACAAAAGCGGCGCCGGTTACGAGTGCCACATAAACGTCTGCAGGTGATACCCCTTTTTCTACCATTTCCCTCGATTTTCCTTCGCGCCTGTACCCCCTCCACTCTAACTATCCCCCCTCGATTCATTTCGCTGCACTTCGCACACGTTGCACACACGTGACTTGTTTATGTAGTTGAACTTTCTGGCTGCGTCAGTGGCTCTCAAACCCTCATAACCCATCCAGCATCCAGCAGCCTTTGCTTCATTTTCTGTTTCGTTAACTGCACACATAGATACTCCACACGCACATAGAGGGGAAAAGGTGCACCTGAGTCGAGTGAGCAACTTTCTGCGCTTCTTTTTATTGATATTTAAGCATTTTTTATTGTGCCCGCATAAATTTTGAGCTCATTTGTTCAAGGGGAATTTTTTGCCTGACAGCTTGAAACTGTGACTTTTTGGAGGTGGAATATTAGAAGAATTAGAAAAAACTCTATATATATTTTTAACATTTTAACGGTATCTTAAGTTTTTAAAAAAAATTTCCAGACTGAGAGAATTTATAAAAGCATGTAAATATAATATTTTGTACATTTGATATTCTGTTATGTTTGAGGCTTATATATTTTTTTTTATTTAAATATAAGATAATTAATGTATACCTTCAAAGAGTCATATTTTTTAATAAATTATAATAGCAACCATAACAATTTTTAGTTTATAAATAATTTTAATTCCCTGTAAAGACACTTGTAGTCCCACTTTTCCTTGTCCTTGGCACCTCTCATAGCACAGAAGACACACACCGGCAAAGTTTTCCACTCATTATGCTGGGGGAAAACTTCTTCACATCTCGGCAGTTGCAGCTGCTCTGTTTTGAAAAGATTTCCCCTTAAAGTTTCCCCAGTAAATTCGAAGAAATCTTTAAGCCAACAAATCAAACTGGAGGAGAGAACAAACACAACCCCCTCGGAGGGCACAAAATGCCGGCTAATTTGGCATTTAAACGTCAAATGTCAATCCAAACAGCAACACAAAAAAAAATAAGAGCCAACCATAAGGGAACTGAAAATAGAAAGAAGAAATAAAAATAGAAATCAAGGGAAGATGGAGAAAAATAGAGGAACAGCCAGCAGAAAACGGCAAACAGAAAAACATAATTGGCCACAAAACCAACTGGGAGTCGCAAATAAAGAAAAGAGCACACAAAAATAAATGTAAAAGAAAAAAGCAAAGAAAATTTGCTTAATGCCAAGGAACAAAAAAAAAATACAAGCAAAAGAAACTCCAATGCAATGCGATAGTTAAACAAGAAAAACTAAAACTCCAACAAAAAGAGGGAAAAATGAGCGGAATTGAAATGGCGAAGCATAAGTAAAGTTGTAAGCGGAATAGCACCGAAAAATCTGCATTCCTTATCCGACACTTTTCCCCTAAAAAATAACTCACACACATATGTATATGGCTCGCAACAAGAAAATCGCATTTTCAAAGCTTGGGAAAAAGTGGTGTGAAATTCCGAAAAGGATGAGAAAAATCACACGCCGCACATTGCGTTGAAATGCAGCGACAGATAAGGCTAGGGGAAAATTTGAGGAAAAGGGATTTACCAGGGAGTTGCAACTTGTAGCGGTGTTTCTTTGCTTACTGCAAATAAAATAAACACTCCCGTCCAAACTCCCAATCGTCCTGCTTTCCAAAGTTCACAAAAAAAGGAAGAAAATGTGTAGCTCTCCTTTGCTGTCGTTAAGTTGAGAGGGCGAACAAAAGCTCAAGTTTTGCAAATACTTTTTTATGCAACTTTCTACCCCTCTAGTTTTGGATACTTAACAAAAAAATTTGGTTATATAATATATAATTTTGTTATATAATAATATAATATTAATGTATTATATAAATTGTTTTTTAGCTGTCCAGGCTTAAATTATTTATAATTTATCATAAAGGTAAATAAAACGTAGAAGTCTTTGTGAAAACAGACAACAGTTTCTTTAGCCACCAAACAAAATATTAAAGATAAATGTAAATGTTAAGTTTTATTATATTAATAATAATTATCCAATATTTATATAAATTTTATTCCTAAAAAATATCCAAATTTTGATGAGTGCATTTCCCCACAAATACAGCTTCATCATCATCAATTTTTTTATAGTAAAAGCCAGAAGCTGGAAGCTTTTTGACTCTGGACGCCTGGCTTTTGTATCCGCATCTGTAGTTATATGTATCTGCAGCCGAACCTGTATCTGTGTCCCGTCCCGGGCGCCGGCACATGCATAAAACATGCAAGCCATGGCATACCGTCAAAAAAAAAAAAAGAAGAAGGAAAGAAACAAACTGCAGATAATGCCGCCGCCGGTGGCCAAAGGACCAAATGCAGGATCGGCCGCGTCAAAATTCAATTGAAGCTGCCAAGGCGAAGGGAAATGCAGAAATGCAAATTAGAATGCCAAGCAGCGCCGCCAGATGCCGCAAAAAACGAAAACTCACAAAAGATACAGATGCAGATACTGAGGCTGGAGGGGAGAAGGCGTTGTTAATTGTATGCAGTTTCCTAGGTGTTGCTGTCCGTTTTCACCTGACAGGCCGGCCCCAGACAGGCAGGTGAGGGAAATACAAAAAAAAAAATAGAAGAAAGGTAAAATCTGGGAGAAGGCAGGAGCCGTAGCTGCGGCAAATGTATTCCCCGAAATTCTCAAGTGTTTTCCTCGCCAGCAAGGAATCTCCCAGCCAAGAGACCCAAAAAGATTCATCTTACTGAGGTAATTTTTTGTGTAAAATTCTAGGGAGCCCTGGGGGGCGGTAGCAGATGTATTCATACATTAATCGGATTCCTTACACTGAAATGGGTCAGAAATTAAACTGATTAAGGTTTTTTGAATTGAGAAAAGATGTGCAGTTATTTAAAAAATAAGTGGGAAAGTCTGACTGAGAGCTAGGAATATAAAAACCGAATTTGATTTGACTTTTCTTATGAAGAATCTTTAATTATTTTAAGGCTTTAAATTAGAAGTTATTGATTTCTTTGGTTACATATTAATTTTTTCTTTTCTCTCTTCTTTTAGCCAGCCATATTATTTTTCCTTTTATTTTATTAACCTATGAATTTATTTTTGTGTTTCCTCAAAATACTCAATTGTTATTCTCATTCTTTCCCCGAATTCATAAATGAGTTTTGTTGACATTTAATATATTTGCTGCATATCCCATTTCCATGAAATTAATTCAGTGAATTTTTCTAAATGAAAACAATAACATGGATAGTATATAGCTAGACTGAAAGAAAAAGGGATATTATAAAATTATAAAAAATAATTATGTCTCCTACAATTAAATTTTATCCAATTTTAAATTAGTTTCCTAACATTAAACAAATATGTTACATTTTTAAATTTTGATAGCTTAGAAATCTATTATAATAATAAACTGTTTCCTAAATTAAATATTTCACTGCATTCAAAATTAGTTATTATTTTAAACTTACAAATTCAATTCAACTGCTGCCTCAATTAAATACTTGAGAGCATTCAAAATTCGTCGAAAGCATTTATTTGTTAGTGTCTCACATTTCTGGGGAACTCACGTAATTTGCTTGTTTATCTGTCAGAGTTTTGTGTGCCTCGTGTGCCTGATTTAATTATTTCTGACACAGACAGATACTTTAGCCGCCTGGCAACAGTCGAAGCGGCACAGAGTGGGACTGGAGGTGCACTCACACATGGCTGGCAAATATTTGGCAAGGATCACTTTCAATTTTGCGAAGACGCAGGTGGGGGGGACTCAAGCCGTGACTGGAAGTGGAAAAAAGTGCTCAACTTTTTGTGAAATTCGAACAACAGGCGGACAGACAGACAGACAGACAGACACGGAGGAACAACTGTGTCGGCCTAGTCTTAAATTTTCCTGCACTCGGCTGGCCGTAATTTTAAACTCAATTAAATGGCTCAGCAGCACACATTGGTGTTTTTGTTTATGGCAATTGTGGCTGGGAAATTGTTTTGGGCTAAGCTCAGCCAGAAATTAAAAGGAAATTGAATACAAACAAAAGGCAGCCAAATCTGATTGGATTGGATTTTGGCCAGAATTTTGGCCTGCAGCAGAATAAAATAATTAACAATACGAGTTTTATGGTAGAGAGGCAAAAGAGCCAATTTGTCCGTAGGCCGGATATGAGGGAAGGTCTTAAGTCTCCGAAGGCCATAATTTATGTGATCCCCCGCATGTGAATAAAAGCCGGAAATTCAAAGAAAACAAGCGTACACTTTCAGCCTGAAAATTGCAAATAAATGAGAATGACACTGAATGCCATCCCTTTCCTTACATTGTTGTCTAGACTTCCGTCGAGACTCGTGTCTGAACCTCGGCATTTGTTCTCTGCTCGATGCGTTGGCAAAAATTAAATGGAGGAAGCCAACGCACTCACAGATACTTAAGAGCATCCGGCAGCTGCAGTTAAAACAAATATTAAGAAGGACAGAGGAGGAGAAGCTTATGGCGGCCAACGTTCAAGCCAAATGTTAATAAACATAAATTGCACAACATTCTCCATGAATGCTGTTGGAAAAGCCTGCCCACAGATTTTTATTACGACCATAAAATAATAAACAATGAGGATTGGTAATGCTCTTACAGAGAACTGCAGAAAATACAAGAAATAAAATAAATCCTTAAAATATATAAATATGTGTATGCCTAGATTAATCTTTAAATTCTTGAAATATTTCTACCATGAAAATTATTACTTCCTATAAAACCCTTAACTTCAAAAAGTCTAAGTACACCGCAGAGTTTTTATTAATTTTGTAACTCCACAATTTCTTTTTTATTTTTGTTGCCAAGCCAACAAGTTCGTTCCCTGACCATTCACTACTTTTTTCCATGAGAGCATTTAAACTTCGATCCTTCAATGGAAAAGACTTACAACTACAAAAAAAATAAAAAAAAAAATGTGAAAAAAAGAAAAATCAGCGGAAACACGAGAAAAAATCCTTCAATTTTTATTTCTTTCCCTTTACCTCATTTTTTGTGTCTTTTGTCTTTTCGCTTTACAGTTGAGCGAATTTTCTTTTAATTAATTTTAAATGAATGTCGTCCGTTTTGGCGCGCTGCAAACTTTCGCAGGACTCGTAGGACTCGCCGGGTTAAGGTGAGTGAGAGAGGGCGGGGTGCGATCTGGGGAACTTTGGTGGACATCGTTGACTTTTAGCTTAATTAGCTTTCGGACGAGCAGCGTTTTTCGTGGAGTGGAGAGCACAGTTCAGTCAGGTTAGCTCCTGATTCGGCTGGAGCAGGTCCTTTGGCGCCTTCTTCTTCCCTCCGAAAACAACAACGTGCGGCAATTAAATATTGCATTCTGTGGCAAGGGCTTCGTAACAATACTGCCACTGATGACGTCACAGAGGGTGCACTTGGCTGGGGCATAAAATACAAAGAATAAGAGGGAAAAACCAGGGGCTTTCGAGACAGACAAAAAAGGAGATAGTCAGACAGGCACTCAGAAAATTATTTACGGATTGGGAGAGATTAAGATCATAATTGGGATTCATATTGTGAAAAGGATTTATAGAAAAGAAATATATTTATTTGGGATTTTAAGAGTATTTAAGAAGAGTTTAAACGTAGTTAATAAAAGGTTGGAGCCTTAAAATTATAGGCTTTTTATTTTAAATATAATTTTAATCAAAATTTCCATGGATTTTTAATGAAATAGATTTTCAGGATGCCAGCTTTTAGAGCATATTTTTATCCTACAATATCCTATTTATATTTAATAATTTTTAGTCTACGTTATGGTTTAAAATCCTTCAATTTTATTTATTTTTTCTTTATAGCAATTATTATTTATAATTCTAAATTATCTCTCAGCTCAAAATATGTTGAAATCCTAATAAATGAGCATCTCAAGCTTTGTTTCTATTTTTCGTCTGTGGAGACAAACAGATGATGATGTCCTGTTTCTTGTATATACAGCATGTTGTCCTTTTGTGTGCACTGCCTTTTGCGCTTTTATGCAACTTTGTTGTTCTCCCTGTTATTGCTATTGTTGCTGTTGTTTCTGTTGATGCTGTTGTTGCAGCAATGGTTATGGCTGTTGTTGCTGGCGTCACAGCATGTGGCAGGGCTTTTGTTGCCGCTGTCGCTGCTAGCAAAAATGTTTACTTGTTTTGCTTGTTTTTAACATTTGTATACCGTTTACAGAGTAGGGATAGGGGTATATTATTTTTGAGGAAGGTAATTAGGAAATATAAAAATAAAAATTCGTTTTATATGGAAATTAGCTTGAAACTAACAAGAAAAGTCCTGACATTTAATTTTTAACATTTTTTAAATAAGATTAAAAATGCTTTACATTTTTAATAGCCTCTTAGTAAGATCTCCATGCACTTTTGTAGTTATTTTTGGTTAAAAAATGTACATTTTTCAATTTTAAAATAAATAAAAAGGCAAATATTCAACGATTAAACTAGTGAGTGTCCCTCTGTCGACTTTTGACTTTTCCCTACTACTAATTTCTTTTTTGTCGTCTGCTCCTGTTGTTGTTTCCGCTGTTTTTGTTATGTTTGTCGTCACTCGTTTGTTTCTGTTTTGTGTTGCAACCGCCCCTACCCGGGAACCCCAACCCCAGACCCCTCTCAACATCTCCAGCTCCACTCCCATCCCTTTGGTATTTAACATTCATTTGGAATTGTCATGGCCCGCTGTTGGTGGACGGCTCCTTCCTGCTCGACGATTATGTTGATTGCAGCCGAGTTCCTGCCGCTCCTCTGTTGCAGTCCCCCGCATCCTGGCCGCACTCCTTATTGTTCGGCTAACTGAATGATGGCAGCTCCCTTCTCGCCCCACCAACTCCTACCCCGCTCAGCACCGATTCCTAACTTTATACCCCCGGGGTTTTTATCCACTCATTTAGCTTTTGTGCATTGACATCGCCGGGGCATAATGTTCATTATATCCTGTTGATCTGCTCTCCGAAAAAGGAAGTGGCTTACGGAGCAGAAGGGCGCTGGATGGATTTTAAAAGCAGACAGCCTGTCAATTGCATGCTTATGTCGAGCATAAAGCCGGCAGAGTCCCGTTTGCAGTCCATAAATTGCTAAAGTTTTTGGCAGCTATTTCGAGAACATCTCTGTCAACCGATTGGATGGGCTTTTCCCCTTATTCCCTCAGTATATATGTAGTACCCCCCTCATTGCATCCTCTCATTCTCTCTCGGTGCTCTGGGCAAAAAATTAGCATTTTGGGCATAGACTCGTAATTTGATTTTTGACAAAACGCCAAAAACTTGTTTAGTTTTTGCTCTCACTTTAGTTTTGGGTATGTGTATTTTTTTGAGATGGAAAGGTATCAAAAATTGAAGGTTTTTTATTAATTAAATTTTATTCTACCAGACACAGATAGAACGACTCGGCTGTAGATCCTGATCAAGAATATATATTATATATTTATATTTATATGCTCGGAAATGACTCCTTCACATTGTTCTGTGCTTCTGCATTTACTTTTGTCATTATTTTATTTTTTTTAAATATATTTTCTTTTCTTTCAATTTTCTTCAAATTTAAAACTCATATTTCCAATTTCTAGTTTTATTTACACGCAAGTTTATTCGTTTTCTCTGCAGCTCTTCAGCTTTTGCCCCAAAATTTATATTGCATAGTTTCCAGCATGCCGAATTTTTGGCTCGCTTTGGAAAACTCGCCGCTTTTCCGTTTCTCCCTCTTCTTCCGCACCCGCCTTGGCGATTTTCCCCAATTTTCGGACAGGACTCGAATGCTGCGTCGAACGCTGCTTCATTTATATTTCAATTTTGATTCGTTTCTTGTCAATCAGTTAGACAAGCGAACGCCAGCCCCCGCGTTGTTTTTCCCTTTTTATTTTCCCAGAGCCTCGGACGGAGCCCAAAAATGCGGCTGTCTGTGGCTTTTCTGGAAAGCTGAAAATGTTTCAACGTTAATTGAAAATTTATTGAGACAAATTGTGTTTTATTTACGCATTATTGACGTTCGGCCCGCTGTTTCTTTCGGCTTTGTTATTGACGATGATGCGGGAAATGTGTATGGAAATGGCAATGGTAATAAAAATGAAAATGGTTCCAGCCTGAATCAGTTCCCACTTAATAACGCTTTAATGGGATTTCGGTAGATGTTTGGTGAAGGGAAGAGGGCAGTTTTTCACCTTTGACCAGCCTTTGTTTTTCATAAATTGCGTGATAAACATGCCAAAGTCATTACCGCAAATACAGTTCGTCAACATCATCATCTGTACTTTTAATTAATGCAAACAGATTTAAGTTATTTTTTTTTTAATGCGACATAAAGCCGTTAGTGTGTCTGTGTCTGTGTGGGCTTAATCATGCGCGTTACACGTTACATAAGTGAGCGGCGCTTCATGGAAATTGATATAAATCAATTGTCGCACGGCGACATGGCAAACAAAAGTGACGAACGAATCCCCGGCCACGTGTGTGGGCAAATAAAAATTAAATGGAATAATACAACACAAAAAAAAAAAAAAGAAAGAGAAAGCGGGGGAAAATTGGTCCATTAAAAGGGCCGTGGAACGATGCCGTTTCCATTCTAGCGGCTTATGTCACTTCATTCGATGCTCTATTCCCATGACAACTTCATGAATAAATTCCCCCATCGATGCCTGCGAGGGAATTAATTTATATGATATGTAAATTAATATGGAATATAAAATTTGTGCAATTAGTCGCCTGAATTGATTGACAAGAGTTGCACTTTTTTGTTGTTGCTTCTTTTTGTAGTCCAAAAAACGATCAACAAATTATTTTGGAGAAGCTGATTAAATTATAATTAAATGAATATGCTAGTATTGCTATAAAATAAATCGAAATAAATATATATTTAAAGTGATTTTGTTATTAAAATCATTTGGCGGGGATTAAGGTGCACAGGCATTTATGTAAATGCATATTGCAAACAAGTATTGAATAATATAAATCAATATTTAGATTACCTTTTTAGGGGTAAAAGTGACACAGGAAAAATGTAAATAATAAAAGGTTATTTTGAGTTTATGAAATGTTATTAAAAAGGCATTCTAAATGGGACTTTAACTTTAATAAAAGCTGTTTATATATATTTAAGGTCTAAAGCTATTACCTCTACGAAAGCTGAAGTATTTCTTTCATTATAATACATTTAAATATTTAGAGCTTTAAAACCCTTTCTTTTGGCTACCTTAAACTTAACCATACAAGACTATAGAGCTTTGAACTAAACATTTAATAATAAATTCCCATTTAAAGTCTCATTTTAAAGACCTAACACGACCAATAATTAATAATTCCCCGAAACAAGCGTGTTGCTTATCTATTATTTATCCCTGTAAATACTTTTAAATATTCAAGAAACCCTTGTAGACAAACACTCACACTCTTAACTGATCCCTGGGGGGTGCGGCCACCAGTTTCGCAATCAATCAATTCCCACTGCTCGCAATTCAATCGAGCCCGATATTTCCATTTGAAAATTTCAGCTGCTCAGTGAGTCGAGGACGAGGAGGCTCTTTCCACTTGATTGCTCCCTCCGCAATCCACAATCAATTTGTTAGGCAACCGGCATCGAGCCCTCCACCACCACTCACGCAAATTATTTAATTATTTATGCAAATAAATAACTTTATATAGCACTTAATTT